>JAQFYP010000472.1:0-22855 GCA_034694865.1 Bilobella braunerae | reverse complement strand
CATCACTTGTTTGCACAATTCCTTGCACATTTCCGATTGAACAAAATTAGAAGTCGAAGTATCTAAAATGAAGTGCAAACTAAGTGTTTAACCAAACTAACCAATTCTAAGTGTTTTTCAAAAATTTGGTAAGAAAGAACAATTTTTTATTCTTGCAAAAATGGCGCCTTATGGGAGCCCGATTTTTAAAATGGGACCCTAAAAATTAAAAAATCCAAGTGTTTTAGTTGCGGGAGGCTTGGGGGTCCCACATAATTCTCCACATTTTACTTGACAATTCCGCTCATTCGAAGATTTTGGAAACAAACATCGACCAATAATTTTATTTAATTAGCGGTCCTCAAATAGCGTGACCTACTTCAGGGTTACCCTGTATTGTACTCTGGGTTCTTTACTCTTTGCCTAATTAATCAAATTAAATATATGTAATTAAGAAAGTGAATGACCAAAAAGGAATTAAAATATTTATTTCTGTTTTCAAGTAGGAAGAATATTCGGTCATTTTGTGGAAGATTTTGGAGGAGATGGATCACCTTCCGGTTTGAATATGAAGAAAGGTTGTTCCGCATTTTCGTTGGTAAAAGAAAGTATTTTGTATTCAACCGCTGTGTTTTTGAACGACAATTTTGTGTCCTTGTCGCTGATCATGTTCCATAGTTCCGTGGATAATAATTTTATTAGAACACACGTTAGCTCTTCCCGATCTCTTCCAGCACTGCAAAATAGAAAACCCACTTTGTTAGGTGCTGATAAATTTTTTTCAATTAGGCATTGGTATATTGAGTGTGGAAAAGCAATTTGTAGAACATGGGCCTAACATTTATCCAAAATTTTATATATATTTTTTCTTACGCTATCATTTGATTTTGCCGTTTTATGTGAGTCAAAAGACCACCGACTGTTATGCTGGTTGATTTATATTTTGCATTTGAGAATGTAAAATCTTCAAATTTTTCAACAGTTACTGCTTTCTAATAAATGGATAAATTTAAAATTAACATTCTAATAAACTTTTGAAGGCGAAATTTTTAATATTTGAAAGCTTACGAAATCCAATTGTAGAAATGCTGCTCGCGTGACCTTCCAAGCCAGCGATTGTAGCTTTGTCTGTAATACCGCAGCTTGATTATACAAATATCCAAAATTGTACACTCCGCTTAGCATTGTTTCTCCTTTTTGTTCAGTATCATCAAAATCTTGTGGAAGTGATTCGGAGGGTGCTGCAAATCCATATATCTCATTGTTCCTATAACAATAGAAATTTAAGATACTTGTATGTATACCATTACTATTAAAGAATTAAAAGTAAAACCCCAAAGCTGAACTAAATTAAAAAATTTCACACTACAAACTGCTAATGTGGATGATTGGAAATATGTCAATGTAAATTACCCACCTTATCCTTTTTTTTATAATTTCACATTGCATAGACTCAATACTTACACAGATTTTACAGAAAGTAACATATTTCGATCTACAAGTGTGCATTCCTTATTCGAGTCTGTCGAGGTTGGCTTAAAGACTTGCAGTTGTTCGACCTCTTCAAGATCCTGAAATATCAGTCCTTTTAATTAAAATAAATCTCAAAATCTTCAAAATGCGTAAAATTTACATACCTCTATTGTCCAAGCCTGGGATAGTGTTGCAAGGTAAAGAAGAATTAGCGCCTTCACTCTGGAGTACTTCGTAAAGCTTCGAAACATTTTCACAACTTTTGAATTTTGTAGCTTCAAGATGGAAAACTGAATTTTAAGTTTTGAAATTCGTTATATTGCACATTTCCTTTTATAATAAAGCAAGTGTGATAAATACCAAAACAACTTTTGGGAAACACAATTTGGAGTGAAATAATGGCTTTGATATTGGTGTGAGAATTGTGCAAATGTTATGATTAACATGCATGTTAAGGTGGAGAAACAATGGAATTTTAATAGAAAATTTCATAGTAGTACGGAAACAATGCCGAAATGCCAAATAAAATAATAAAAAGTATGCATGGTTTTTTAGATGTAGGATTGGGCCTTTAAGGTTTTATGAAGTTTTAAGGTTTAGGAAAACAACAAAGC
The DNA here is from genome assembly GCA_034694865.1 of Bilobella braunerae. Taxonomy (NCBI): domain Eukaryota; kingdom Metazoa; phylum Arthropoda; class Collembola; order Poduromorpha; family Neanuridae; genus Bilobella; species Bilobella braunerae. The sequence continues at coordinate 20,789 of JAQFYP010000472.1, read as the reverse complement.
ACAGTTTAGAAATAGAAACTACACAAATAGTTTCCCTGCTCAAAATAATTTCAAGCCAAGTAAGTATTATTTCCAATGCAATTTAGCATTTACTTTTGAATGAATTATGTTTTGCATAATTTGCCTCGTGTTGCTTTGCAGTTCTAACCATTTAGCAAAACTTTTTTTTAATTCTCAGTAGTAATAGAGAAAACATGTTTGTCATGTTAAGCAGACAAATTAGAAATTGTCATTTACTAACTCTCACACACCATAATCCTAAAACGATGGCTTTAATAACGACGTTTTGAGTCAACAACGTCTAAAACATGTAGTGTCTTGAAATTAGATTTGTAAATGTTCTAATATAAGACTGGGTTCCAATATAAGCCGGGGGCAACAGACCAAGTTTTAAATATAAGCCGAGTCTGCAAATTTAGTCTGATCTGAGTATTAGTGCATATATTGATTAAATGTGTAAATCTACTTTAATGACTTAACTAAATGGAATTTTAATTCAAATGTCGTATATACGGAAAAAACTAGTCCTTTATTTGATGTTTTTGAATCAGATTTTCCAAAGTCCTTCGAAAAATTGTAAATATTTTTCTCTTTACCGTCCCAAATAAATTTTAGGCCGGGTCTCTAATATAAGCAGAGGGTGCCTCTCTCAAATTTTATTATAAGCCCGGGCTTATATTGGAACATTGACACCTATTTACTCGACTAGAGCTGTGTATGTTAAATAAAAATTATAAAATTTGCCGGCACTTGAGAAAATATAAATTTTTAGTCAGTAAGCTGAGTCACGTAGCCTCAAAATAAATTGACACGTGTAATATCATTACTATAATAAATTGACTTTTGTCAGTATAAAAGTACTATTACAAACGCAAATGTATTTCAACAAACAGTCGCTTATTGCTTTTTGCATAAGTTTCCCTTCACCAGAAAATAACTTTTTAATTTTGTGGATCTACGTTTTAAATCGGCGAAATCACAATTGCATTTATAAAAATACTGCCATCTACCACCAAATTTATAAAGAATGGTGAGATTCTTACCAATATTCATTTACAATCTCGTCAATTTCTAAGTCAGCCTTGTCGCTTATTAAGTAGCATCTAGCTACTTTATGGGAAGACTCAGTCTGTCTGTCTGTTTGCGCCATAACTCCCGTACGCGTTGACATTTTTAAAATCCGTTTGCGGCAGAATATTCTAAAGGTCAAGAAGGAGGTCAAGTTTGAAGATTGATTTTACAATAGAGGTTACCCCTAACATGTAGTAGTACCCCTATGTAACACGCAGATCTTGACGAAAAAAATATATGTCGTAGACTCAACCCATATAACAGCTTTCGGGCTAAAAGTAGGGGCGGAGTTGCATAAACTCAAGAAAAAAAATTGCGCCAAACTTTAAATTTTTGAAAAAATTCTCACATTTTAAACGCAAAGGGGGGACCCTTCACATGGTAAACTGCGCAAAGTACGATTTTAGTTTGCAAAAAATACAAAATAATGAGTAAAGTAACTATTTTTAAAAAAATACGGAAAATGCGGAAAATTTGAAATAGTTTACTCACCAGCTATCATTTTGCTGAAATAGTTACTCCAACCATGCCACCCAAGGTCCATGGCAACCATGATAGAAAATTCCCTATAAGAAATTTACTATCATGGTTGCCATGGACCTTGATACCACCATTCCAAATTTTTTTCAAAACGTAGCGTAGAATGAGTTAATTTTGTAAGTTTTTCTTCTAAAAGCCATTTCGCATATTCCGTATTTTCTTAAAATAGTTACTTCACCCACCATTCCGCATTTCCGCATTTCCGCAATTTTTGCAAATTAAAGGGACCCATAAAACACGCACAGTTTATAATATAAAGCTTCAAACATGAAAAGCTGTTATATGGGTTGGGTCCTCGACATATATTTTTTTGGTCGAGATCTGCGTGTTACATAGGGGTACTACTACTTGTAAAGGGCACACAACTCAACTCCCAAAAAATATGTCGAGTAGATCGAACATATATAAATTGTTTTTGGAAATGGCAGTGGCCCAATCGAATAAATGGGCAAAAACCATTTTTTTTTGAATATTTAAAATTTGGAGATTTTACCAAGGGGGGACCCTATGGTACTCTTTTTGGATTGAAAATTCATTGAAAAATTGAAAATTTGTTTGTTAAAAATGTAGATGGTTCACACACGTCTGCTTCAATGAAAATCATAGCTCGTTACATTGTACTGAGTCTAGTCTGTCTCTAATGCAAAACAAAACTTGGCTTGTTTCTCGCACAAGAGTAAAGAGCTCTGAAGTGTTCCAATTAATAGAAACATAAGCTGTTAAAGCGAATGTTAGGTTCAACTTCTCTAAGTAAAGGCTCTTTGTTATGGCACTTGTCGTATTTGCCTGGAAGTAACAAGTTTGAATGAAAAAAAAACATTTTGGCAATCTATCGAAGCATTAAAAACTGTACTATTCTGTAGAGTGAGTTTAAGACTTTCATAAGTGACAGACACGTGTTACGGCTTCAGAGATACATTTGGTAATTTTCCGTAGCAATTGCTATATAACCATGTCGATTTCCCGTTGTAGGAGGAATTTTCTTAGTGCTAACTTTTTTGTTTGTTAAAAAATGTAGATGGTTCACACACGTCTGCTTCAATGAAAATCATAGCTCGTTACATTGTACTGAGTCTAGTCTGTCTCTAATGCAAAACAAAACTTGGCTTGTTTCTCGCACAAGAGTAAAGAGCTCTGAAGTGTTCCAATTAATAGAAACATAAGCTGTTAAAGCGAATGTTAGGTTCAACTTCTCTAAGTAAAGGCTCTTCGTTATGGCACTTGTCGTATTTGCCTGGAAGTAACAAGTTTGAATGAAAAAAACATTTTGGCAATCCATCGAAGCATTAAAAACTGTACTATTCTGTAGAGTGAGTTTAAGACTTCGATAAGTGACAGATACGTGTTACGGCTTCAGAGATACATTTGGTAATTTTCCGTAGCAATTGCTATATAACCATGTCGATTTCCCATTGTAGGTAAAAAATTTCTTAGCGCCAACACTTTTCGTTTGTCAAAGAATGTGGACGAATTTATTTATGAAAAATAAAATACGATAAATTGTCTTATCAACCTAGAATAGATACTGTTGCTGGATACGCTAGAACATAGTGAAAAGTGGTAGTACTATCTGATGGTGCACCTGATATTGGCTTGAATTTTAAAAAATCTTATTATAGACAGCAAAAGTGACAAATTCAAAATAAATTTTACTTCCCACGTTTATCTTTACTTCTAAGCTTTTTAGTAACTATAAATTGTACCCTACTTGATTTGGGACGAGGAGTAATCTTGTCGCCTTTGCAAAATGTTGATGTTTTGAATTTTCGGATTCGTATTCTCTGTAAAAGTTATCGTTCGCGATACATTTGGAGTCAAAACCAAAAAAGGCAAAACCATTTGCCAAAATATGGCAAATGGTATTTAAAACACACTTGTATTTGCATATTGACGCTATGTCTGCTCAAACTTAAGTTTCATAATGTGAAATAGTGGTAATAATAAAAAATATTTCAAATAATAATAGATAATTGAGTCAATATTTCAACGTTTCTAGTAAATTTTTAAACAAACATTTAGGGGGTTTTAGTAAATATTTTGGACAGCCGTGGTCATGACGGAGAGTGGGACTTGAAGAAGCTAAGAATGGGATGGACTCCGCAACAAATGCCAGAGAAAACGTTCAGCTCCTGTAGATAGGAAAGGATTTGTAAAATTTGTATATGTGTATTTGTAGCTGACAGGTTTTTTTTTCTTAACGTAACAACCTAAGTTACATGACAAGGCCGCAGTAAGAAGCGTAAAACATGGCAAATCCGACAAACCCACAAAAAACATTATATTCCCATAATGCATCCTTAGTAATGCTTGATGCACGGCCCAGTTAACCCGTAAAAATGCGACAGCTAAAATTATAAACTAGTATTAGTATTATAAATTAATACTTGGGAATCAATCCGTCCTAAAACGGATTAATTAAATAACTAATAAGTTATAAACTATAATAAAAAAAAATCATTAATTAAATAACAAATTAATAATTGTTTTAGGCATTGTGGAACTCATAGTTTGCTTCAGCGTACTTCTAAACCCCTGACTCTACTTGTTAGACTTGTACTTGACTTTCAGATTACTTAGTGACGTCAAATGTTACTCGCAATTAACTAATTGTGATTTAACATTATGAAATTAACATACATTAACATTCACAACACTTAAAACCGTTTATGTTAAACCCCTGATTTACAAAACAAAATTAATTGAATTATTTTAACTGTTAATCACAATTAACTAATAGGTATTACAATTTTAGACTTAAAATGTACGAGTTTATAGCAACACTTACACCATTAGAGCAAAAGAGCTCTTGTTGTAAATGGCAAGGAAAAAACTCGGTGAAGTTGATATTTGACGACTCACCGCCAACCAACTTCGATTTATATATAGTAATTAACCACGCTAAATTTAGTTTAACAAACTAAATTTATGAGCCGTTAAACATTTTTCAACAACTTCACTACAACTTGTGTTCTCGACGGTCAAAGGTTAAAAGTGTTACATTTTACCGTGCTAATTATAAACATTGTGGTATTATACAGGTTCCACAAAACTAGCAAGGAATTCGTTAGTGGGTGTGCACAGAAAAAGCGTTAGTGTTTATTCAAATAACACGAAAAATATCACTTCACACTTTGATGAGTCTGGCACGATACAATTCGCGGTGAAATTTCTCATACGGATCTCTTCCAGGTTGTACATGTACAGAAAATTTTTCTTTAGTTCAAAATATTCTTCACATATAAAAAACAAAAGAAATTTACAAATCAGGCTTGAGAGATGTACATAGCTCCCGATTTGGGTAATTAATTAAAAGGGAATTAATTTACTAAATTTACTGAAACCTATTAGTTGTCAAGTATTATTTCGAATTCCCCAATTAAAAAATAATTCAAGATTGATAATTTAGACATATTTGAAATTTTACTCCAAATTTCAAGCACTGCGTTCAGAATTTAACGTATACAACACTTAATACTTTTAAAATAATAATATAAATGGATAATGAAATTTTTTGCCATTGATAGTGTAAGATACTGATTAATAGGGCTAATAAACTAAATCATACTACAAATTAGAGTTCAATTTTTATAACCTTTAGTTTTTATTAGTCAATTTGAATCTGTTTGTAAAAAAAGAATCCGCGCCTGTCAATTAAAAAGCTGAATTGCACTTTAGCACTCTACTCTGACTCAATCTCATATCTCCCGGAGTTGCGCATTTTTAATTGAAATCAAAATAAAGGGGCGACGTGGGCAACTTATCTAAGGTCGTCTTAAGACAGCCAAAGAAAGCGTAACTTGCTCAATAAAATTGAATACCTTCCATAATTTCATCAAGAGCCTCAGGGAGTTTCTTTTTAAAAGGTTGCATAGCCTCCAAGTCACCTGCTTCACGCCAGGGCACATATTTCTTGGTTACCAACACCATCAAAACGTACACTGAAGATTGTGCATCTGATTTGGGACACGGGGTAACCGGTTCTCCATTTAAAAGTGCATCGACGTCTCTCACACTCATGAATTTGTCTGTGCCACATTTTTCAGGTTTAAACTTCATCTTTCCAAAGTACGCCAATTCGAAGTCAATTAATCGGACCCTTAAATCCGAGTCTTTTTTAGGAGCAAGTATAAAATTTTCCAATTTTATGTTCCGATGCGTAAGGTCCGCGTATTGAAGGAAGGCGAGAATAACCATCTATTAAATAATTACGCATAAATAATCAGACGTAATCCATGTAGAATATACAACTCATTCAATTTTGTACCCAAAATTTAATCACGCAAAACTTTTAGGTCAATTCAAAAGTGGATAATTCCGTTGTGTTTAAGGTAGCTTTTACTTCAAATGGTTTTCCGACAATTTTCACTATAAAAACGCTATTGGCAAAAAGTCTGAGTTTCCTAACTTGAATTTTTGTGTTAAGTAAAATTTAAAGTAAAATTTCCATGTCTTAGTGGGTTCTTGCTTTTGCTGGTAGAAAAATAACAGCCTTAATAACTAACATAACTAAGCTAAGCAAAATATTAAAATATTAATATTAAAATATTATGTATTGTGTCACCGATAGTTGCTTGCGAGCGGTAATTTTTGTTAAGCTTTCATTTTGAACTTTCCTATTCACAATAATAATAATGTGCAAATAATTACAATCTCAGCTCCATATTTTCGTTCAAGCGACTCCATTTCAGAATTCGGCGTTTTGCTCAGGTTGTCGAGTAAATTGTCTTCTAGAAATTCCATGCCCAGCACAAGTTGTTTTACTCCGCCTTCCGAAATTGTGAGCCTACGTTTCTACAAGGTTTGGAAGTTCTTCCAATGGGGCTACAATACAAGTTGTTAGAGGTGAACAAATTAGTTTGTTAGAACCTTATTGTAGACTTTTTCTACAATGCCGTAGTAACATAGATATTTCTTTCTTTTTGAAGCCGCTACGTAAGAATATTTGCAAATCTTATTTAGTTGACTCAACATTAAAATGCCACTTTACATTAAGAAGTTTAACTCGAAAATGTTATACAAAGCTTAGCAAAATTTGCCGATTATGGTGCGCTGAGGCAAAAAACTAATAAAATAAAGTTAACTTTACCAGGAATTGTGTCCAAAGCTTCGTTGTATTTTTTCTCCAAATGCTTGTACGCTTCCCATTCGTGGCTTAGGCAGTCTTCTCATGAGATTTCCTCTTCGCCATTTGTTGTAGCAGCCTTGACATTAATATTTTTTGTTAAAATAAAATGATTTCACTAGATTTCTTCTACAACGCTACCTTATTTCATTAACCCGTCCAATTCCGTGTGCGAGAGACCCTTTGTTTTCGCTGGGTATGAACATCCATATTTCGTGTTTTCTATTCTAGCCCCGTCGGGAAGTGCAACCTTTCATCCAAATTTTAGAAAAATGGTCATCCATTGGTGGAGCCAAGCTCCACCTATATTCATTTGCATATTTTATTAACTCAACTTGTTGTAAACCGCGGAGTCAGTATTCTAGCATTGTGGCCCTATGTTCATTTCACAATCAAATACTGCAAAAGTCAACCAGTTGAAAAGCGCTACTAATCAGTATCATTATGTATTATTTATAACATCAAAATTGCTACAGTTATTACTGTTGTATTATAAACTTGATGACGAGGATGATAATTATTGACTATTTGACAATAGCCAAGTGGCCCGTTTGAGAACAAAAAGACTTTTATTTTAATTTGAGAACGCTTGCACCATTCTTGTGCTCTGCTATTAGTAACATAAAAAATGAAAACTTCAAAGCAATCAAAGCCCTGTGCGTGCGTGCTTAGGAATTACTCTTCAATTGCCCCAATTGCGCTTTCTAAACTCAAGCTTGTATCACTGGGTAAATGGGCATTACAAAATTATTTGCATTATTTTTCTTTGAAATAAAGAAAAGCACAGGAGCAAAGGAGTGCCCATTTGTTATGAATACATGGTTAGATACTTAAAAAATAAAATATATTTAGGTAAAATACAATTAATATCTCCTGTCTTAGGACAGGCTGGTTTTGTTATGAAGATATTTCCTTATTTTTATGAGATGAAAAGTGGTAGAAGCTCGAGAACTAAATGTCCAAAAATGTTGGCTATTTTAATTTCATATAAAAATTAGTGATCGGGCGGACGGACACAAAACTACTCACCACTATTATGACAATGGTTAATGGATTGCCATCAGGGACCACTTTTGTGGCTGAAAATAATCGGAATCGGTAGTTATTTAATAATACACTTAAGAGTACAGTTCTTTCACTAGCCGTTGCTGCCGTTGTTTAAAAAACTTTTATGTTGTTTTCTCAAAATAACCAGAGAGACACTGAAACTTTTCTACTTTCTTATGTCGCAAGAACTTTACCTTTTAGTACCATTCCTGCACTTCCGTGCTTATACGACCCATCAATTCTGAATTTTGTTTCAGTGCCTGAATATGTTACTGTAAAATACTCCTTCACGTTTACTGGCCTAGGGTTTAAGCCATGGGAGCTCAATGCCGAAGAGAGGAATAGAAGTATAATAACTTTCATGTTGAGACCCTACAGCACTAAACAAGATAAAAGTGGTGATGAGTGATGATGGTTACCCACAAATTAAAAGCTTTGTGGGTAACAGCAGGGACAAAATGACACAGCCATTTTGTCCAGCGTTCAAGTTTTGTCTTCAGTGAGCAAGCAGTGTTGCCTAAGTAAGTTTTAGTACCAATCTGAAGTTGATAATAAATAAAAAAAATCGTGGCCACTGCAATGGTCTGCAAAAAAAATTAGCGGAGTACAAAAACAAATAAAGTTTTGCTAATATGTTTAACAGTTGTTATTTTCAACAGATTAAGTAAACACTTAAACGTCAAACTGTCACAATTTTTAAGCCAGATTGAAAACTGATTATTAAAGCTATAAGTAAAACTAAGAACTTATAAGCGGTAAAAGAGGAACAAATTAACACAGCCATTTGGCTTAGCGTCTTCAGTGAGCAAGAAGTAATGTCTAGGTCATCATACAACAATGAAGACACTGAAAGCGTCCACACCTTGCTTGTCGATTTAGATACAATTCAATGAGCTCGAGAATTGTTACTGTCAAAGGCAGTGACTCAATTTGAAACGTGTACATCTCCTTAAAAGATTTAATCATAACCAGAGGCAGCCACATAACCTCAACAATTTTATTGCACCACATGAAATTTGTCTTTGTAATAATGATACCAGAAATACTTCATGAGAAGTACTAGCTTAGCTTAAAGTTATCGATGAAAACGCAACCTGGTTACACTACAAAGCCACTATTTAATTTTTGTATTGCTCCTTGAAATTCACCTATGGCCTGGTCAAATGTTGTCTTGTGCTAGTGAGTGGAGGAGCGTGGTCTCGGACTGTAGAGGGACCATGAAGTTCTGATGAGTGAGGGGAAGGGCTTTCTGCTGAACAGTGAACGTGGGTTTGACCACTGAGGAACCTGAGCTTAGGCAGAGTCCAACCACCGCTTTTCGCATACCGTCCCAAGCCCACCTTTTACGACCGTCGCCGTCCACGCTTCCACTCACCACCACAACATCATTATTTTACTGTGCTAACATTGAGATTTGATCTCGTCACCTATCCAAGCTTGGACAATGGTCCTAACAACCCGGACTTCGGGCCGTGGGCTCAAGCCACTGTTTAATCCATATCCTTGTTAAGATTATGCACATGAAGGATGCGTTTAGAAAGCAATAAAAAAAGACAATTCCCAATACTACTTTTATGTATGTATGTTAATGGAGGGGGTATTTCTACCCACACCGCTCAGGCCTCAATCGGGCCCATTGCAGTAACTTCATAAAATACACTGCCAAAGGCCTCCCTATCGTCTCCACACCTGTGTTTGTTAGTCAGGATAACTTGACACCTTTCAAACAAATCATCCCATCGACTCAAGGCGCATTAACGGAGAGAGTTAAGATTCTTCCTTAAGGAACTCATTGGTTGAACTTACGCGTCCACGCTATCAATCTGCATATGGAGATTTTCCAGATAAGCTAACAGTCGAGAGAATACTCCGTTGCAGAGTGCTTTCGTCTCTTCTGCCAGCTCTGGAGCGCGGACGCTTATCGTCCTATGGCACTTTTTTATTGGGCGGATCTGGTTTCGATCCCAAGAAGCCAGTGGCAAGGAACAGACGTCCTAGCCAACTGGACCTCACGGCCCCTTCAATGCAACTTGAATTCCTAGGTATTCATCGATAAAATATATTATCCAATTTAGAAGCTAGCACCTAAACACTCTGCATTTTCTTGAAACTTGCAAGGACCGAGGTGGTAACGTTGTCATGCAAACAACTTCCGATCGAAGCGGCACACTATGTTATTTTTGAAAACAAAAGTAGTAACAGTGAGTCTACAAAACAATACACGAGTACTTGAGCGCATGCGTCTGCTCGGAAATATCATATCTCGGTAGGAGTAATGTTTAAGTTCTTTTTACACCGCACACTCGAGCAATGCGGTTAAACATTACTTATTTTACATTAGTTCGGAGATTTATGAGATGGAACGGTACAAAAAAGTAACAATTGCTTTTATTTACTGAATATTGAATTTTACAACTCACTTCTAAAATTTGAACATAAAATATCGATGACTACCACCACTGTTGAGCCTTAAAAGTATTTGTTGTATTTTTACAGTGACTCAACCAGTAGGGGAGAGGTACGTAAGCCAGCCTTTACTTACAGTGGAGTCTACGCAAACATTCCTAAATCTATTTTTATTGTAAAACTAAGCAGGAGAAAATAATAATGACGGCACACTGACCAGGATATGGTCTCAAGTGTTTGCGTTTTTTTCGAAATCAAGTATGGGCCATTCTGATACATTAAAAAAAGAATTTTTTTTTAAAATAGTGAGAATTCGCAATACTCAAAATTTTGAAATTTTTTTTTTGAAAATAAAAATTTTCAAAACCTTAAGGGATTTTGCATGTGAATTTTACGGTTTCACATGGTCCCCCCTTACAAAATTTTTAATTTTAAAAATTCATACGCATACAGTGTCTAAAATTTGCGTAGATAGTACAAAGCCGGGGCCAGAGGTTTTTTGCGTATCCCAAGGTACTCCGGGCCACAAATCTCCAAAAATAATTATATATAGAAAACGTAGTTGGTTGGCGTTCGTGAGGCGCAAGGCAAAGACAAAACCAAATACTTTTTGTTGTTGATTTACAACTTGCCTTGTGGCCTAATGGTGAGTAGAGTTGCCATAACTCGAACATGAACGTCGCAGGTTCGAATCCTAACAACTTCAATTTTTTTTTAAATTTCTTTACAATAAACTTTTTGAAATGACTGAAGAATTACGTTCTAAGGATGCAGTAAATTTCCTAATTGTGATTTAAAGTAGTTAATTACGATAAAAAATTAACAATACTTAACTTTTGGAAGTTGAGTTTAACATGTAAATGGGGTTCTTACGTACGCTGAAGCTACCAATGACCTTGAAATTGCTCAAAAATCGATTCCTAATTAGTTAATTATGATTAGCAATTAACAAAAATTGACTTTTGCAAGTTTAGTTTTACATAAAATCGGGGGTTCTTAGGTACCCTGAAGCTAACTATGACAATGAAAATTTTCAAAAGTCGGTTTCTAATTAGTTATTTACATAATTAGAACTTCCGGCTTTGGACGAGTTTAATAGTTGTCTGTAAAAATTGAAACTCCTAGAACAGCATGTAACGGAAATTTTCCAAACTCAGTTTTTAAACAAATGAAAACACAACGACGAAAATCCTTTCTGTTTCCTCAGCTTTGATTTTGTTTACATAAAGTTAGAATATTTGCTCCAAGCCGAGAACACCACAACTCTGATTAACAATCCAGAAATCTGATGTTTATGTAATCTACTTTATATTTGTTTTATTACGCAGTATTTTTTCCTATCTGTTGTGTGCGTAACGGTTGCACAAAATCAGATTCACCGTTTCAGCGAACAGAATGACCAGTGAATGAGCTTATAATAAACAATATTAAAAATAACTAGACAAATAAGCCCGTCCTATAGGACGGGAGCACCATTTAACTTTCTATTCCTGAATTTTTAAGATTCTCATGATTGAACTCATAGCAAAATAAAAAAAATTGAAAACTCAGCGGATATAATTAGTTGCATATCAATTTTAATACCGGCTTGTTCACGTAGTCTTCACTTATGTAAAGTATTGAATTCCCGAGTGGCGATGATTGAATACATAAAAACTCCATACATTTAAAACTCAATTTCCTTAAGATAATTTGTATAAATTATTAATTACAATCAAATAATCGTAGGAGGCATTTGAATGTTATTGTTGGGTTCCGTGCTCTTAAGAATCCCCAATTCATTTCCAAAAGCTAATTGTTTGTGATTAAAAATCACAATTAAATAATTATGAATAGTTGTTAAGCTATTTGGATGTCGTTGTTAGCTGAAGCGAAAATTACGCGCCGGGTATTATATTTTCAGTTACAATTTTTTATAAAGTTCATTTTTGAACTTTTTAGTTCATGTTCTAGTTTCTAATCACAATTAATTAAATGGAATAAAAAATTGACACTTAAAAAGTGATTTTGAGCCATTTGGAGGTCTTCAACCATTTATAAGTTTATTGTTAAAAAGCAAAACAAAGGTGATTGGGCTCGAACGCGCGCTGTTCGAGTTTACAATTACAAAAACAACAACTCTCATCACAAGTTCAAAAAACGTCTTGTAAATCACAAGGAAAAAAGTTGGCTAAATATATGCCTGACCTGCGGCTTATGCCACCAAATTACCTTTATAAAAAATTAATTATGCAAAAACACATTTACAATTACTAATTACAATTTTTTTTACAGTGAAACCCACATGATGCCTGTTTTAAATTATTTCCGGGTGTTTTTATATATTTCTCAGGTGTTCTACTTTAATGGAAATATTTTCGATTTGTTAGGTTTATGTTAAACCATCAATTCTAGCGTAATCTGAACCTACATTGGGCGCATTTGATAAAGCAATGTGTAAAGCAACCTTGTTTAGAACAATCCAAAGGTTCGTTTTCAAATGTGAAGCAAGCTTCGCGGACGGACTCAAATAATGGTTTATCTTCGGCTAATCCGAAAACCAAGCATATTCCACCATCGGCTGAAAAATTTCAGCAGTGAACTGCTTTTGAATTAGAGAAATTGTGCAATTTTTTTTTTTTTTTTGTAATTTTGTCGTCAGGATGGCAACCTTGTGCGTTATGAAGTACTGCTTCCAAATTTTGCAAAAATTCACATGTAAAATCTTGTAAAATTTTTAAGGGAAAATTTAGACAGTTTCAATTCTAGAAACAACTATTCTTTTAAATTTGTATTCCAGTTTACTTTTGGATACGCGCAAACCTCTGCCCACACCTTTCAACTTTCTAAGCAAAGTTTAGGCACTGGGTTTTGATGTGTATGCGCAGGTATTCAATACGTTTCCACTGAACCGGTTTCAGACAATCCGGCAAATAATTTTTTTAAAACGAGAAATTTTGTAAAAGAAAATCACAATTGGCCAAAATTTGATTTAAAAAAAAAAGCAATCCCTGAGCAAATTCACGGTCATATATAGCCACAGCGTACGTAAGAACCCCATTTACATGTAAAACTTAACTCTCAAAAGTGAATTTTTGTTAATTGTTAATCATAATTAACTAATCAGGAATCTACTTTTCAGCAATTTCAAGGTCATAGTTAGCTTCAGCTTACGTAAGAACTCCCATTTACATGTAAAACTCAACTTTCCAAAAGTTAACTATTGTTAATTGTTTATCGTAACTAACTACTTAATTTCCTAATTAATCACAATTAGAAAATTTACTGAATCATTAGAACGTAGTTTTTAGCCATTAGCAAAGCGTCTTCAGTGAGCAAGAAGTATTGTCTAAGTTATAGTACAACAATGAAGACATTGAAAGCGTCCACACCTTGCTTGATTTGGATACAATTCAATGAACTTGAGAATCGTTACTGTCAAAGGCAGTGACTCAATTTGAAACGTGTACATCTCCTTAAAAGATTTAGCGTCTTGTTAGGCATAATTAGAGGCAGCCACATATTATCAACATCTTTTATTTCACCACATGAAATTTTTCTTTGTAATAATGATACCAGAAATATTTCATGAGAAGTACTAGCGTAGCTTAAAAATATCGAGGACAACGCAACCTGGTTACACTACAAAGGCACTGTTTAATTTTTGTATTGCTCTTTGACATTCGCCTGTATGGCGAATTCAAAACGGTTCAAACGGGTGGGGTAATGGATTGGAGCTAAGTAAAGTTTTACGGGGTGTGGTGGTCGACTCTCTCTCTCTTGTTGGGTATACATATTTCTCTTAGCACTTTTTTAAATTCAATTAAATTTGTAATTAATTAGTTAATCATAATTACTAGCTTTGACGCTAATTTAATATTAGTATTTATTTATTATATTAGGTTGACTGCTTTCAAATTGTCCTCTCATCCAGGAAGGATCTCCAAAAAAAGTTTTTTTTTTCTTTTTGGCCACGCAAAAATTTCTTGCACTCTAATAAACATAAACATTTTTTTTAATTTAACTTTTAAAATATAAATCTTACAGTCCTAGGACGGGTTCGGTTAAATATTTAGAAGTCATGATAAGAAATATTTATTTACTAGCCAATAAAACCGTCCTAGGACAACGAGCAGTACCACTTTCTTCCCTCTAAAAATGTTTTTGCGTTTTTTAACGCTAGTAACACTACACCTTGATGTGTATTTTGAGAATTCAAAAATGTACTAGCTCTTTTTTTGCAAGTGGGACAAAGGACTACCTTCAATTTAAACTAATTCTACTCTGCGTATAAACAACGAAGTAATAAGAACCGCGTTACTTGGCGAAATGTTAATAGTATAAAACTCAAACAGTACAAACTAGTGTTTGTACTAGATGTGTTTCTAAAAAAATTGTAGAAAAATTGCATAAAAATTAATCACTATCCAACAGGAGAACGGAGGTTTAAATCCCTCGAACAGTCACAAAAAAAGTCTTCACTGTTGGTTTTGTCCTTAAGGAATCACCTTGCGTCTGACCTTCTGTATGCCAGTATCTCCATGAACTAGGCATACACAGATAGAGGATATGAAAATTACCCGATAGGTTTCCTATTAGTTTTTGTCAGAATTGAGAAGACTGCCTTCATCTGCATAGATTCACCTGCTGTTATCAGGCGAAGGTGATTGGAGTGAGTTAGTGGTACCCCATAAAACAGTGGAATGTTACGGATAGTCTGTTGTGCCCACTTGATGACAACATCAATGCTATTGAGGTTTTTTTCCTTAAACATCCCAACCCTCTCCTTTACATTTTCACCATCCGCTCTGCGGGAATTTCAAAAAACGCTCCTTTACTTTTACCTAAGTAATCCACCGCTGATGACAAGACAATAAAAAACGGCCGGTTATTGGAACTGACCGCCTTCATATTTTTTCATGTTTTGTGATAAACCAAAGACTAAAGGAACAAGACCATTTTATTTTAACGGACACTATTCTCCAAAAGTTAAAGGACTTTATTCTAATTTTTATTAATTTAACTGCCAAATGTTCAACTAGAACGCCATTGAAATTAATAGCTTTGTTCTAAAAAATTAAAGTGGCTGATTTGAAAGCTTCATGAGTCCTAGGACCGGCCTGTTTGGTACTTTCGACATAGAACTAATAAAGCAACCAATCGGCCATTGATAATAGGTCAAAAACAAATTTAAGGCACCTCAGGATGAGCACGTAAGGGAACTCAGATACAGAGACGTTATTTAAGTCCTGCAAACATTAATTACATATAAGAATTAATCTTGCGGTGTTACGTCGGTAGCAGGTCAATACCGAGAAAACAAAGACCGAGAATGCAAAGACCGAGAAAAAAAATACCGAGAACGACAAATATCGAGAACCACAAATACCGAAAAAGCAAAAACCGAGATTGCAAAGACCGAGAACGACAAATACTGAGAACTACAAACACCGAGAAAACAAAAACCGAGAATGCAAAGACCGAGATTTTGCTAAATAAAATGCTAAATAAAATATGCTAAATTTAGTTAAATGCTAATAAAAAGTTAAATGCGTTCAGTTTACAACTTTTTTTGGCAGGTTTAGGTTAGGTGTTGGTTTTTAAACACTGTCTAGTATGAATATGCTTGATAAATGTTAACTTTTAACGATTTTTGCTCGATTAAGTCAGATGATATAAAATTTCGAATATATTAGTTCTCGGTTTTTGTAATTCTCGGTTTTTTTGTCGTTCTCGGTTTTAGTTTTCTCGGCATTTGTAGTTCTCGGTCTTCGTTTTCTCGGTATATTGACATGGAACCGTTACGTCAAACTATTCCCAATTTTTATAAATATTCTAAATTTTTTTGTTCATACTTCATTTGTTGTAAACTTGGAGTTTATTTGCATTTATTATTTGAAATTACTGAATGTATCACTTTTTTCAAATAGCTATTTGTTGGTAGTGAAGCAAAGTTACAGGTTTGTATCAATTTCTTGTAATTGGAGTCGCTTTTTTTACGCTAAAGAGTGGATCGTATCACAGGTATGGCACCGCAAGGGATTTCCTCTGGTAAAGGACCTCAAGGACCCACTTTCAGAAATAGTGGCTCCAAATTTTAAATTTTAATTTCAGTGCCTAATATTTAATCGACCAAATAGTTCCTTTTTTGAAAATGATGGTCAAGGCGATTGTCTTTCGAAGCGACACTAACGAGCAGGCAATTGCTGTTATGAAATTTCAGACAAAAGGTAATGGAGATTATGATTACTTTTTTGTTCTCCTGGAAAATTGTGTCACTGGCAAGCAGAAAGATAAAAACGAAAATAAGAGTTGAACATTAGTACATTAACTAGTTTGAAAACCTATGATACACTTAATCAAGCAAAAAAAGCAGCAGAAGATTTTGAGGGCAATGGACATGGGCAGTGACTTCAAAATCGAAAACAGCTGATGTGAACGTGAAGACAAACAAAGAGAAAAACATTAGGATTGCTGCTAAAACTGTGGCTGGAGTAGTCTTTTCTCCAAGTATGAACCTACCCCACCAAACTACACTTGGTTGAGAAAGCACTGGGTTAATGGAAGTTGGATAGCGGACAAGGATTTCAAGATAAAAGAACAAAAAGGAGAAGTCTTTATTATTGACGGTGCCGTTTACAAGAATGTGTCGGATTAGGCTGTTCCCAGTTTTCAGCCAACACGTCTTTTCACTACTGTATACCGTGGGACATAAATTAAAGATATTTTAAAAATTGGTCTGACAGTCCTATTTATTACCTCAGCCTCTCAAAGACAATTAGTTAAAACTCAATTCTTAACCTAACCTAGATTGCATAAGAGGATAATCGTGCATAAATGAATAAAAAAAACTAAATAGTTCAAAGAAAAAATAAATAAGAATTTATATTTTCTTGTACCTTTTTATTCTGTACTAAATTTTCAAGGGTCCCATACGCTACGTGCCTGTAGGGGACCACAACACAATAAAAAAAACTAGTGATTTTTGGAATACATTGAGAGGGGCTTAGAGGTAATGCTAGGTAGTTTAAGTATTCCTGTTATCTTATTGAATTGTAAGAAAAAAAAATTATTGTGGCATCTTGTCAATTTGAGGAAACGTGGGGGCCGATTGTTGAGGTTGAGTAGATGAAAGGCCAGGTTTTAGGCAATAAAAAAGAAAAAATCGTGCCTGGAAAGGAGTTGGATAGAATTTTGTGCGACTACACTCCACTGGACTCAGGACTCAAAGTAATAAAAAAACAGACAAGTTTTTCTATCTCGTGAGCATGAAGGATAAATTTCCCAACGCAAGAAGATATATCGATTGGCCAATTACCAACATACCCAACTCTTAATTAAGTTGGCAGGCAAACCCGACCTAAAGTGGGAGTGTCCTGATGCTAATCCAAATTTTTATGCCAGACTTTCCATTTTTTAGCTATGAGTTAATCCAGAAGACCAAATCAGCACTTGATTTAAATCTTAACATATACAACATCGTAATGATAATTTTGGAAGATTCCTGGTAATAGGACCTAGAACGACCTAAAGTAAATCAATTAAAAATAGGACCTAACGAATAAAAGGATCTAAAGCGCAAAACGGTCTAAAAAAAACTAAAATAATAAGAATAAAAATCATTACAAAGATGATGTATTAACACTAACGGTAATTAATAATTAAACGACAATAAAATCTAAACATTTAAAACATAATTATGAACTAGCAGAAACCCGGAAAATCAACTTTCCCGTTCCCGTGTATGCGAAATTGACTTTTGAAATGCCATTGTATTTTTGGAATGGAATTTTAGTTTGAGAATGCAATTGCAGTTTGGAAGTGGAATTGCAATTGCAAAACACGAAGGGATAGATGCACAAAAAATAGACAATTACCACGGGGAATATACCAAAACTATAAATTAATTAACTGTAGTGCCACTTTTATTGCTTGCAGCTTCACGCTACAAAAATAGTCCCAAATGGTGAAAATAGTGACAAATGGTGAAAATTGTCATTGACAAAATGTGCGCCGAAACTCTTATCCGACGTTTTTTTTTTACATGATATTAGATACCTATTAAATGTCAAAGTGTCCGATACGATGAATACATATTCTCATTGGTTCCAATTAAATAGGCGTGTAGCATAAAACACTTCAATTCTAAAAACAAATCGGGGAATACATCTACAATTATAATATTGATCACTGGCGTTGAACTGACCATGCCTGTGCAAACCACATATAATTTTTACAGTCCACTTCAGACACATTGCTTAATTTTGTAAAAAAAAAAAGTTGTTGATTTTGCGCAAAAGGACATCCACGATTTTAGAAACCCCCTGTTCGATGGTAAATTGTTTTCTAGCTTGTATTTTAGACGCTGAAAATATATATATATATATATATATATAGATATATAAGCATAAGTATATATACAATTTAGCCACCGCAGCTTACCAGGATATGGTCTCAAGTGTTTGCGTTTTTTCGAAATCTAATATTGGCCATTGTAATATATTCAAAAAAAGTTAATTTTTCGAAATAGTGAGAATTCCCAATACTCAAAATTTCAAAATATTGTTTTGAAATGAAATTTTTTGAAAACCTTATGGGATTTTGCACGTGAATTTTTGTTCCCCCCTTACAAAATTTTCAATTTTATTTTATTTTTTACTTTTTTTATAATAAACTTTTTGAAATGGCTGAATGACCACGTTCTAAAGATTCAGTAAGTTTTCTAATTGTGATTTCAATTAGTTAACGACGATAAACAATTACTATATATCATACAGAGTTGGTTGACGGCGGCGAGGCGCAACCCAAAGACAAAACCAACTTCGATCTGTTGATTTACAACAACTGGCCCGTGGCCTTATGGTTAGAAGCGTTGACATAAGCTCTAACTGCGTCTTAGGTTCTAATCCTGCCAACTTCAATGTTTTTTTCCTCTTTTTCGCTATTAACTTTTTGAAATGGCTGAAAAACTTTGTTCATTGATTCAGTCAACTTAATTGTGATTTTAATTATTTAATTACGATAAACAATTAACAATAAATTAACGTCTGGAAGTTGAGTTTTACATGTATATGGTGGTTCTTACGTACGCTGAAGCTAACTAAAGAGCTTGAAATTGCCTAGTGTTTGCGTTATTTTTCGAAATCAAATCTTAGCCATTGTGATACATTCAAAAAAGAAAAAATTTCCAATTAGTAAAAAATCGCACTGCTCAAATTTCTGAAAACATTGTTTGAAAATAAATTTTTTGAAAACGTTATGGAATTTTGCAATGTTAAGTGTTAGGTTCAGCGTACATGAGAACCCCCAATTCCATAAAAAATGAATTTCTAAAAAGTAATTTTTACTAATTCTTAATAAGATCAACTAATTGGGAATAGTACGTAAGAAACACCATTCACATGTAAAACTCAACTTCCAAAACTTAAGTATTGTTAATTGTTTATCGTAATTAAATAATTAAAATCACAATTAAGGAGTTGACTGAATCATTGGAACAAAGTTTTTTAGACATTTCAAAAAGTTAATTGCGAAAAAAAGGAAAAAAAAAATTGAAGTTGGCAGGATTCGAACCTTCGACGCAGTTTGAGCTTATGTCAACGTTTCTAACGATAAGGCCGCGGGCCAGTTGTTGTAAATCCACAGAAATAAGTTGGTTTTGTCTTTGGGTTGCGCCTCGCCGCCGTCAACCAACTCTGTATTATATATAGTAATTGTTTATCGTCATTAACTAATTGAAATCACAATTAGGAAACTTACTGAATCTTTAGAACGTAGTCCTTCAGCCATTTCAAAAATTTTATTATAAAAAAAAGTAAAATAAAAATTGAAGTTCGTAGGATTCGAACCTGCGACGTTGATGGTCGAGTTTATGGCAAGGCTTCTCACAATTAGGCCACGGCCAATTTCTCTGAATCAACAGAAAAAAATTTTTTGTCGTGGTGGCGTGGTTTGGTCTTTGCCTTGCGCCCCATGACCACTAACCAACTGCGTTTTATATATAGTAATTATTGTTAAGGATATGTGGCCTGGTGTACCTTGGGATACGCGCAAACCTCTGCCTAAGGCGTTCTACTTTCTATGCAACGTTTCAACACTGTATGCGTATGGACATTTAAAAACCGAAAATTTTGTAAGGGGAGAACACGTAAAGCCGCAAAATTCACGTGCAAAATCCCATAAGGGTTTCAAAAAGTATCTTTTCAAAACAAAATTTTGAAATTTTGAGTATTGGGAATTCTCATTATTTCGAAAAATTATCTTTTTTTGAATGTATTACAATGGCCAATATTTGATTTTGAAAAAACGCAAACACTTGAGACCATATCCTGGTTAGTGGTTAGTACATCGCACTCTCCACACTGCACTAATAAGTTTAAATCCCACGGCCGCCTTCTTTTGCATGTGTGGTTCTTCAAATGTTTTTTTCTTTCACATTATTCGGCCCAGATCTAACGCCTGCATTGGCTTGTAACAAATCATAAAAAACAAATACAAATAATTTACTTGATTTGAGCTTGATGTACATCCAATTAACGAAAAAAAAGAGATTTATATATATCCTTTTATCTTATTTTTATTGCAACAATTTCAATGTTACAACTAGGGTGTAGTTATTTTTCTA
>JAQFYP010000471.1:0-22872 GCA_034694865.1 Bilobella braunerae | reverse complement strand
TGTAACTGACACAATTGGAAATGTTGTGCACAACTTCATAAACGGAGAAATCTCTGAATTAACGTACGAATCATCACTTCACTCAATAATTGATAGCCAAAAATTGAATTTCAATGGTTTTCATGAACTTTAGGTTGTTTTATCATGCTTTACCAAAATCAATTTTTTTTTTACATTTTATTGTTAAACATCAAGTAAAAATATGAGATGGCTTAATTAGTGTAAAGCGACTAGTCAGGAATTTCGATGAAATACGGCTAACTATATTTTAATTGATTTACTTGTAGTTACGTTAAATTCCGTGCAGCTTGGTGCGGAACCCAGGGAGAAGTAGATCAGTACGATACGCAAAACTACAACTACACCATTCAAAACGCATACGGCTATAACGGAAATTATGGAAAAGTGAGCGTTCATGTATATTCAGAAACAAAGATTATAGAGTTCATGCTTTATCGAGTAATGCAACAATGATTCAACTTTGCCAAAAAAAATAATCTCGCCAAAGTGAGTGCTTTTAATAAATACTGAAGTTGAAAACAACTTGCCTTCTTCTTCTTAGACTTATAAGCCAGTCTTTAAATAGGGGGAATTTGACTTTTATTTGTTGGGCTACTACTATTTATCTGTCACTTGACTACAATAAAATTTAAAGGGGGGATATTATAATACTTACTTTAATTTAATTAATTAAAATAAGGGATTAAGTTTAAATTAAATATAAAACTAAATTTAAATTCATCAAATTAAGTTGAAAATTTAAATTTTAGATAATTAAATTTTAAATTAAATTAGTACCGCATATCTATGCGGTGCCCATCTATGGGAGGTTGTTATAGGTTTAGAAGTGCTGTTGCGGTTTTGAAAAACAAAAGCAATTGTAGTCTTGAAATTAAATTGCCAGACGAGGACAGTCCACAGAAAAAAAAGACAATTAATATGGTGAATTTATAAGTTTGATTTTTTCAGCAATTTAATGACAATTTTGCTAAATGCACAATTAAGCTTTAATGTTCAATAATTTTATTGCTGGAAGTAATTTTTTGCAGTTTAAATGTCCATCTATGCCGCCGGGTAGAATTGAGTTTTTGCGCAACCGTACGCACACGGCAGTTTGAGAAATTTACGACTTAAAATAAGTTACAGTAGACTTAGTATTTTGAGCAACGGTTTAAGATGGGAGGTTACCATGGCAACCGTTGGCTGGAGGCTTACTACGTTTCGATTTCATTGTGCGCACAATGCGCCCGCCAATCGCCAAATCTTGCCCATTACTGACAGATAGATCTAAAGAAAAATTAAAACAATGTCTTCAAAAGGTTCAAAACCTTGAACTTGCTGAAGTCCAATATGATGTTGGTGCGTCGCGGTCATTCATCTCCTGCGTTTTTAGACCGTAGATTTCTTAAACCGAATCTTGTAAACGATCATTGGTTTGTCATTTAATTCCGATGGCCGCATGTTCGACTCTTACCTTCCAAATTTTTGTTAGGGTATTTGAGCTGGTTTTTCCAAGTTACCTTGCTTTGATAGGAAAAAAGGCACGTAATTTGTCATTCCTACAGAGCGGATGGTCAACATGTAAAGGAGAGGGGCAAGGAAATGGCGGGGATACGGACTCATTAGCATAGAAGTTGTCATCAAGCGGGCACAGACTATCCGTAACATTCCGCTGTTTTACAAGCCTAGTCCACAAAGGGAGGACACCAACCTGAAATCAGGTACAACCGTAGCTTTCGCCTGATAACCGCAAATGCATGTATGTAATGTAGTGCAATGTAATGAAATGTATGCAAATGAGGGTAGTCTTCTCAATTCTAACAAAGACTGTTAAGAAACGTATAGGTGAATTTTCAAATTTTCCGTTTTTCTATGCCTGCCTAGTTCACGGAGATACGGGCATACACTTGCTTTGATAGTCAATTGGTAAAATATTGAAACTTGATATAAAATAATTTTTTTTTTTAAAAAAGCAAAGAAGAGACCCCAGGGTGAAAGAAACTTTTTTTTCTCTAAACGTTCAAAAACGCTGAGAATCGTAAAGATTCGACGAAATCTCAAAAAAAAATTGCGAATTTTTACGTTGGGTACTTTGAAGTTTTTTCGGTGGAAGCTCGAAGCGAGAACTTTAAAGATTTTTCTTCATTTTGTCCATTTTCAATTTTTTTTGTAAATAGGAGAAGAGTTCCGTGAAAGCGAAGAGTTGAAAATTTTTAGCACTCGGCTCAGTTCGGTTCGGCTCGATTTTGCCCATCGCATCACCGCTGCGAACTTCCCTAATTCCGAACCCTTTTTGTCATTCTACACTCTCAAATAACTGGGCATACGTTAATGTATCATATCAATCAACTAATATTTAACTCAAGTACAATAATATTTACTTAAAAAGTTATCTGCAGTTCAAAGCTTCTGCGCTAGAGTTGGTAGTCGACTATTTATTTTTATTGTTTAAGAAAAAAAAATCCTTTCCTAGATTTGGCTTTTTTTTTGGCTAGTCTATTTAATAAAGCGTGACGTTTGGAATGCGTGAGTGACTTGCAATAGCTAGGTAATTGTTTTCTTATAATGAATCTTTTTAATACACCAGAAATGGGCATTTTTATCAGAAAAAAATACGTCACTTTATCAATTCATTAAATTAAGGAAGCAAATGGAAACTGCCGCTGATCAGGTTTTGGTCTATTACATTTACTAATTGTCGTACTTTTTCTAGCCGTATTTTTGTATTGGCGAATGTGGGGCAGTGCGTGCGTAGCAAAACGAGTCTACTCGCGTGAACGAATTATTCATAAGCTGACTTTCACTAAAACACTCAACTTAATCTTGCAGCTTACGTAGATAAGCATATTAACGGGAAAACTCAAAAATCGAAATACAGTAAGACGTAAACTAGCAAACTAATCCCCGTCATAAGACGGATTTGTAGTGCTAGTTATTAAATAAAAACGGAAGCGTGCGTTAGAACTAGAGGGGAGTGTGTATTACGCATGTGGAACTCTCAACGGTCTTTATAGCAAAAAATTATTCCGTTCCGTAGCATATTCCGTAGCAAATGCAGTTCGAAAGTACTATTGCATTCTAAACTTACTATTGCATTGCATTCCAAGCATACAAGTGCAATCCAAAACTCAATTACACTTGCTCCATACACGGGCATTAAAATAACTAACAAAAAAAATTACTTTTCTGGGATTTAGCTAGTTTTAAAAAAAGGCGAAAGCTTGCGTGACTAAATTAGAGAAGTGGTATGAAATTGAAGTTTACATATAGACATTTTTTGCTAAGGAGCGAGTCCATGGGAATACGCATGTATCAACTATCGTAGGCCCTTTTACGCTCAAATAGGAAGCACTCTGAAGAGAGAATTTTTCTTCTTGGTCTTGCAAAAACTGCATTGTGAAGCAGGAGGAGACTTGCTCAACAACGTAAGGAAGGAAAATTGAGCACTCCTAAATTAACCTTTCGGTTAACTGATAGTATATAAGAAACTCCTACTCAGACCTTAAATGAAGCTCAAATAAAGAAAGTAAGCAAAAGTGCTGCTCTGTTTCAGCGATTTATTTGATCGCTTATTGGTCACATCTCAAGCGATTGTTTGTTCACGGAGATACGGGCATACACAAGGTCGAAAGAAACAATAAATTAAACTAAACTTTTAAAACAATTTACCCTAATTCAGTAGCCTACAGAGGTCTAAATTTAATATATTAATTTTGAAGCCTCTGAAATTCTCCTCATAAATCATCACAAAACAACTCAACTCCCTTAGAAATGAGTTTGGGAATCTCGTTTTTTGTGAAACGCACGGTATTAACTTATAAAAAAGACGGAAGCGTGCGTGACAAAGGGTGGGGTAGTGGGGAGTGGGGGATTGGACTGAATCATACCTCAAAACATTCTTGCACTCTCTACTCTCTTATTACAAAAACAATTTTTACAGAAAAAATGTAAAAATGCTATTGTAAATATTCTCAAGACTACAAAAGAAATGGCTGTAAATTTATCACTCGAGGGGTCTGTGTACTAATTTCAGAAATGTCTCGCTATTTTAGAACAAGTTTAGTGTAATGCCATCCATAAATCTCTCCTCGTGAACTTATTCTATAAATGTGAATTTTGTGGCCTTGGGTCACGGTGAATAGTCTTTGTTTTATAAATTTATTTGGAATGAAATTGAAAATACAATATTAATATATATATATATTAATACTAATTAAAATTTGGGCTTTTGCTTGGGAGTGTTTGCATCCCTTCCTCCATAAATTATGTACAATGCAAAGTCAGCAATAAATCCCTCACAAGGTAGCATTCGGGCCGCAGAATACAAAAGTCAATTTGTAAATAATGATTTAAAAAATTGTGCGCTTCTCACATCATTAGAGCCGCTAAAAATATTCTCTTACATATTAAATATTTTTATATTTATTAAAAATATTTAGGGGTTTTAAAAAATATAATAAGAAATATATAAAGAAAATATTTTTTATTATTTCAAAATATGACTTAAATAAAAAAAATATTTTCTTAAATATTTGGCAATCTGTGAGAATATTGTTTGTTTTTGCCTATAATTGATCGATTTGGGATGATTTTTTTAACAAAAGTGGACTTTACCAAAATAGTTCTAAACATTAACGCTTTAATTTCTCATATTGAAACCATTTATCCCATAAATTAAAATCAATCAATTGTTTTCAAAGCAAAAAAAAACAACATTTACTCAATGTGAGCAACAATAGATAAAGGACCTTTAGTAAGGATATTCTAGGCATGCATAAGGGATACGGATTTTTCTCAGTCAATTAGTCAGTCAATTATAACAGAATAAGAAAACCATAAGTCACGTTACAACCGGGCTCTGGCAAGGATGTCAACCGTTGAATCGAAAAGCAATGAATAATTCAACCATACTATTTCTCGATTTGTGCGAATCAGTTGTAGCATTTGTACATTCCGTTTCCAAAACTAGACAATGCAATATTGTTCAATTTTTTTGAGAAGCACATAAAGCAGAGTTTACCCTCAACGCAAAGTTTGACAAATCGCTTGCATATAGTACACTCCAAGGTTTTGGATAAAATTTGGGCAGTAATTGATCAAAATTTGATATGGCTTCAAGTAGATGAGACCACGGACACAGGCCGCTATTAGCTAACCTAATTGTCCTCCCACTAGGTTATTTTATGTTTTCCAAGCCACTTACAACAACAAATCATCTATATTGGATAAATTTCAAGTACTTGTCACTACTACTGTTGATGCAGAACGAAGCCTTAGCGTTCATAACGAAGTTTTAATTGACAAAACAATCTGCATGACCGCTAAAAACCGCGAAATGCAAATTCTGACTCATTTCCTTAATGCAAATTCAGTTGTTTTTGTGATACTTTGCTAAATATTTTAAATTTTAGTAAATATTTAAGTAAATATTTGACTGTTTTTTAGTAAATTAATATAAAAATATTTCAAAGGTTTTTACAACATATTTTTAGCGGCTCTACACATCATACTTCAATTCACATGTCTTTGCGCAGCTACGTCATAAGTGCAAACCGTTTTAAAATTTTTAATTTAAAAAATTGTGCTTTCCAGAAAAAATTGGCGTACTCGCTATTCTACAACACATGCATACTTTGTTACACATAGGTACACCAAACAATTCCGAGAATTCTCCAAGAACGATTACAAGAATAATTTTATGCCAATCGTCAAATACACGTTTGTTTGAAATTAAAGGTGTAGAATTTGGGGATAGTGATACAATTACTCTTGACAAATTTCTTCTATGTGATTGTAATTTCTAGTTGAATTCCCAAATACAACTGTTATCTTAATGCGTTTTGGATTCAGTTTTTTAATTTACCGCTAATGAATCACTGTATAAAATGTATTTATTATCGACGACGTCTTTAGCAAAGGCTTTACTAAGTAGTTTGCAGCTTAAACTTTGTTTTTTTTTTGTGTAAATATGGTAGTTGGTCCTACAATTTGGTCAGCTGTAAGGTATGTCAGGTAGCACACTAAATTGTTCTAGATCATTTTACTATTACTGCAAATAATCACAACATACTTTGGAATACTCTTGCGGGCTGTGGTGTTTCATTTAAATTTATACGAGTATTCAAATCACTCTACTCACAAGCCACAGCCAAAGTCAGAACAACTGACGGAGAGTCAGACAGCTTCCAAATTCAACAAGGCGAACCAGCAAGTCCAGCTCTATTCAACCTATACATTGAAGGTCTCTCCAGATTTGCCAAAGTTGTATTACCATATTGTGTATTACCACTTTTGACTAAGCCTGTAAAATAGACTTTTAACACTTTTAATCTGTTTCACTAATTACGATATTGATATTCAAACTAATACATAATCATATATAATCTTGTTGAACCTGGGTTCGCCATATATCAAAGAATATCATTTATTCACTATTACTGCAAACTGAGATTGGTGTATTAACTGAAGCTGAAGCCAAATGCTTTTGTTTTACTTAAGTTGGCGGTGGTGGCCTAGTGGTTGGAGCTTCAGTCTCTCTCCACTAGCCATCATGAGAACGGGGGTGCAAATTCCCCAATCAGATACAAAAAAAGTTTTTTTTGTTAGTTTTCCCTTTAAAGGAATAACCTTGCCTCCGACCTTGTGTATGCCCGTATCTCCGTGAACTAGGCATACACAGACAGAGGATATGGAAATTACCTGATAAGGTTCCCGAACAGTGTTATGGGAATCCTAAAGACTGCCTTCATCTGCATAGAGTCACCTGCGGATATCAGGCAAAAGCTACGGCCGTACCTCACGTCCGGTTGGTGTCCTCGGTTGATGACAACATCTATGCTAATGAGCCCCTCCCCTAACATTCCCTTACTCCTCTCCTTTACATGCTGACCATCCGCTCTGCGGGGATGTCACATAAGGTGCCTTTTTCATTTTTGTTTGCCATATTTTGAACCAAACTAGCCCGGCCCAGGAAATGATAATTTTACTTTTAATTTCTGGTTCCTGCATCCTAGAACGGGCTAGTTTGGCTGGTTTCGTTGACACTAAATTTTTTGCCACACTCTAGTGATCAATTGGAACTTTTAAAATTGTTTCAAAAATTGTGCCCATTTAGGTTGATGGACGAATAAAGCGAAAGATTTTTTTGGTAATGTCATAATTTCCTAAATTGCTCTTTCAACTTTCACCATCAGAAAATTTTGTTTCGCATTGCCTTACACATTTTGAAGTCGATTTTTATTAAATAAAATGGCGAACCCAACATGAACTCGGGTAAAGTACTACTTTCTTAGTTAAAAAATAGTGTTGTTATTAAACGGTGTTCGAAATTGCTGTATTGAGGGGTACAAATTAATAAGCTAAAATTAATATAACTAAACCAACTTAAATTAAACTTAAAAGGTCCACAAAAGTCCATAGTGTAACCACGTCCAATGAATAGAAATTATTGGAGTTGAGTTTGCAATAGTATAACTTGATTAAAATCTGACGTGGAAGTCACGCAGTTTACATAATTTATGTCAGTACAATATATTTAACTACAAGTTTAAATAGTAAATTTTTGAGCAAATATAACCTTCACATTTAGCTTTTGGTTTAAGTAGAAATTTATATTGTTCGTCAAAGTGCATTAACTATTTAACCGGTAAAATAGTTTTTAATAAATACCTATATCAAACACGAAATAAATTAATAGTAGCAACTGCTGTCTCGTCGCTTACAACCTTTTTCCATGGTGGTCTAATATTTAAAGTTAGCAGTACAAAACCCATTGAAAATTTTGTTGGTTATATATTTTAAAGGACTCAAGAAAAGTAAACTAGTGAAGTAACAAAGTTTATCAAAGTCACACACAAGAAAACTAACAAAGCCTACTACTATACGCAATGAAATTGGTTTCCATTGTGCTATTTACCACAAGTGTGTTTGCACATGTGGAGTCAGAAATTGACAACTTTGAGTTTTACCTGGATACCTACGACGATTGTCAAATCACTCTGTTTTATGATGGTCTAAAATTCGCTTTAAAGCCTCTTCACCTTGCAGTTACAATACGGAGCATAAATCCTTCTGAAAAACTTACTTTACTCACAAATTTGTTTCCTAGAAAAACCGTTAAAGCCTGGAAGAGTGGCAATCGCTCGGAACACATCTTAATTAAGTCGTTTTTCTGTCACATAAATTTATTCACCTCGCTTGAAAAATCACTTCATGTCGATATGCGTAATCATGGTACGTACCCGATCTTACCATTTGAATTTGTTGGCTTCATTTCCTTTGCTAAAAAGGAAAATACTGGAAACTTTCGCTCTGAAGAACTGCCCATTCTACAAATCACCACCGTACTGAAAGTTCCACAAAGCTCCTACCATCGCCGAAAGTTTGTACCAGCTAAATTTGAGTGGTTTGGCCCTATAGTTGCAAACACTGCGTATAAGCTTCCGTTGATTTGTAGGCTTCGACCACAGTTGTGTCCTCATAAGCCTACTGGACTTCAAATTGACGATTCAAACGAAATCGCAACTTTTGCGAGTGGTCCTTGTGGTGCTGTGCCAAATAACCTCAACATGAGCGAATCCGTTTTGCGTCAAATTTACGGTACGCCTCGCAATCTTCTCAAACCAAGTCCTTATAATCGTTTTGGAGAAACTGTGGAAAAGGAAATTAGCGCACGGGAAATGGCTGGAGTTTTTGTCTTTCTACAATTGCTAAGCAGCATGAACAGTTGCTTTTATGTTGGTCAAACTCAAAATACGTTGAGTGAGAAGGATAGGGCCAGGAACTATGACATGTTTTTACATCAAGGGTTATTTCTTTTACTAAACACAGGAGCACTTCCGATGGGTTCGGGCCCGATAGTCGAAGTGTTTGGAAAGCGTGAACCTCGGTTGCGTCTCGTGACAGCTACTAGCTCCATGGTTTTTGCAACATGTGACAGTGTGCACGTTCCCCTCAGTTTTCAAATATATTCAAATCCACTGAGTAATGCTTGCTTTTCCTTCTTGTTATGTACTTCAAGCTTAATAATTCCGACGGCGTTGAGTCTCCTAGCACTTCTACAAAGAGTGTCATGGGTACGCCTCCAGGAATTGTTTCTACGTGCTGCAGTGTCATCGACTTCCGCACTTATTGAAGTCAACTCAGTTTTGACAAACCAGATTCTTGACATTGTATTGTAGTTCTCTATCGAGTCATATTTGGAGCCTGGACAATCTCTTTGGTTGCACTTGTCAACATTTACAGGGCGCTCTTCACGTCGTCAATGTTATCTCCACAAAAGGCCACGCATTATTGGAACAGCATAGAAGAGCTTGCAAATTTTCTGATTCTCACTGAGTCGGACACTTACACTACTTTTTCGATTTTCGATAACGTAAAGCTTATTGGTGTAAATCCGTATGCCTCCAACTGCAGGGAAATGGGAATTCCATACACAATGGACAAGTATAATTATGAGGCAAACTGTGAATTGTACAATGCTCATCGTGATCGAGTTGATGCGTTAGCGGATATAGCAGACTTTGCTCCAAAGCCTACTGAACAAAACTGTAAAACTCAACATGCAGAATCCTGGGTTTTCCAAAATTTTACACTACTTATTTCAAGGTATAAAAGAGTCTTAGCTCAAAATGAATTCCAGTTCATGCTGGATTTGAGCGCTGAACAGCGTAAGGAAATTTTAGGTAAATGCATTCAGACGGCACTTATTGACGATCCGGCAACAGTGAGATCTGTCATTGCTACTCATTTGAGCAAACAAATTAAAATCAATACCGGCAAAGCACTGCCAGAGTTTACACAAAAAGACGCCTTTACACTTGTGTCAGGCTTCGACATCTACTATCCAACGTACCAAATCACATATCCCTATTTAGCAGTGTACAGGCGCCTTCTTGCGTTGGTTGAATACGGTATTCATATACACTGGATAACCTTGGATAGGGAGGAAATTAGGGAAACTGAGAGGAAGGAAGAAAGAGTAGTGAAGTTTCGAAAGCTACCAAAAGTTTTAACTTTGAGTTTAAATCTAATTACGATTATTTGGGTTGTGGGATTGGCAGTAGCTGCAGGTTACTACTTTGCCGAATGTCGCACTATTATTTTAAGTAAGGTCCAGAAGTTGAGTCGGAAACTATTCAAGGTTACAGGTCCGGTCAACGTTTTATTGTTCAAGAAGTGAAATATAGGTGCAAATCTAAGTAAATGAAAAACTCACGTTATTTCACATTCTCGCAAGGCGGATCGTGAAAATGTAAACGAGAGGGTAGGGATGTGGTAGCTAAGGAGCTCATTAGCTTAGAAATTGTCATCAAGCGGGCACAACAGACTATCCCTAACGTTCTGCTTTTTCACGGGCCAAGTCTGCAAAGGGAGGACACCAACATGAAATGAGGTACGGCCGTAGCTTTTGCTTCATAACCACATAAATGAGTCAATGCAAATGAGCGTAGTATTCTCAATTCTGACAAAGACTGTTGGAAAACCAATCGGCTAATTTTCGTATTTCTTGACCTTTGCATACCTAATCACTTACATATGGGTATACACAGTCAGAGGCAAGGTAACTTTTTAACGAGGAAACTAATAGTGTAAAGACTTTTGTGGCTGATTGGAGAATTTGAACCCCCCGTCTCAGACTGTAGTTAGTTGAGAGAACCAGGAGCTCTAACCACCAGGGTAACTCGGCCAGCAGTAAATGAGTGTTGTGCTAATGGTGATTTTTATGCAAAGTGGAACGATTCACACAGAAACAAACGAATTTCGCTTCCGTCTAACGCCGTCTTTAGTCGAGTTTCCGTCTTCGATGTTATTCTTGGAGAAGAACGGCAAAAGAAAATGTTGCATTGAGAATTGCGTTTCCTACGTTATGTCGGAACTTTCAATTCAAGTTTATTTGACTTAAAGCTCACCCATATCAACATGTACATGATCGTTCAATAATACGTAATACTAGCTTAGCTTTAATTATATGAATAAATTAAATTACCCTTGGATTAGTCTAAGTTATTAATGGTCAGAATTCAATTAAAAGTGAGATCCGATTAAATTTTAAACTTTCCTAAAAGTCAGAGTTGAATTTTATCCTACATTCACTTCGTCCGCATTCTCGAGTTATTTCTATTAGTATAGTCCCACCACCCGGTTGAGGAAGACATGGAGTTTTCTGTAAGTGGATTTGACAGCCGGACAATTTGTCAGAGAGTCGACTAATAGTTCAATGGCGGACATGGAGTCTTTGTGTGGTATTCCTCGTGCGAGTCATTCTCTTTCTCTGGAGGCCGCGTCGCATTTCTCCAGGACGTGTTGCAAAGAATGTGGTAGACCGCAAAACTTGCATTCAAAGTTTTGGATGGCTTAAAGATTTATCCAAGATCCGTTGTTCAGAAGAAAATTGCTGGATAACATTTGCTGTGCGATCCTGTTCACATTTCGGAAAGCTTCCAGTTAAGTAGACCTTCCCTGATAGGACCCTCTTGTTAATCTATGGTAGTGTGGAATAGAGGGAGGGTTTTTTGCTCTTTCCAAGTTCATCTACCCCAGGTTGCTCCTCAACTTGGTGAGAAAATTTTTTTGTTCAAAGGGGCGATGCTGTGAAAGTTTTGCAACCACAACCATTGCATGCCTAGGAATTTGATGATGTTTTTCCGTTGTGCGCACCAGTCATCGGAAATTTTCTTTGAACGATGCTTTCCTCATGCCATCGTAAGCTAGATCCTTTTCTGGGTATTTGCTGTCTCTCAAGACTCGCACAATTTCTTGTAGTCACCTCGTACTTGATATGCGGTACGCCGGTTTCCAATCTGACAAATTACCTTGAGGAACAGGTTGGGATACATAATGCATTCTTGAGGTATCCTTCTTGCATCTTTTCCAGACTCTCGCAGTGGTTCAATCCCCATTTTCCAGCACCTTATAGAGTGGCTGGGTGCAAAATTGTGTGTAGTAAATTCTTGACCGTTTCTAGGAAGAAGGTTCTTGGGAACCTGAGATTGTTTCTTAGAGCAGCTGCTGCTGCATGTCCTTTGGCGTTTGGGGCGAGTTTGTTAAAACTACCAGTGGAAGAGGGGGTAAGTCGGAACTTTGATGTTTGCCCGCATATGTAAAGCTAAAATTAAACACACCATTACAGGTATCTTCCTCATTTCCCACTGTGACTTGTCCCAAAAGATCAAAATTTTTGCTTTAGAAGCTGGAACTGATTCTTCAAATTTTTAAAATGGTTTGTTACCGTTTTTGAATAATTCTAAATTCAAAGACAGTTTTCGGCCTCTGCCTAAGCAGATACCCCTCGATGGTCAACCCCACGCTCTCTGTTCAGCAGGAAGCTTTCAGCCTCAACCCTCACAAACTTCCTAGTCAACTCACAGGCCGAGACCACCCTCCCCCACTCACTAGCACAAGCAAAAATGTTGACCAGTCCATATTCGAATGTCAAATAGCATAAAAAAAGAATTGAGAAAAAACAGGCATTCTATAAATGAAGCATTTGTAGGTGTATACATCTCTCACTCAATCACTGGATGCTCACTGGAAATTTTTAGATGGTAGCGTCAATAAGGATAATTGCCTGAAATATCTGATATTTAGTATAAAATATTTAATGCTGTAATATTTACGTTGGTGAATAAGAAATTTCAAATAGTAATTTAAAACGTTTAAAAATTAACAAAAAGTTATTATGTTGGTAAAAGGGCAGCAGAATATATTTTTTTATTATGATTTGCTACAACGCTCTGCAGGCATCAGCCTATGGGGCTCGAAGGCGCGCTCTAGCCAGCCACAAGGGGTAGGGGAGCCCTATGGAAATAGTTTTAATTAGATGGCTTGGTTTGAAAAGGAAATGCGAACGCAATTGGAATCACTTATATTGAAAGTCCAGTCATTTAGCTAAATGTAATTACAAAAACGTTTTCACAAACACAACACTAACACTAAGCTGCATAGAACTCCAATTTAACGGCTACAGAGACTCCGCTAAAAACACAAACTCAATTTCGGCAAACTCGTTTGTAAACTAGTTCACCAAGTTCACAGTATTGCACTATATTAGTACAAAATTTAGCTCAAGAGTGTTTTTAAGAATAATGACAATTAGAATTGGCAAAGCTACCGTATACGTCTGAATTTTCCGCTCAAATTCATTTTTGCTCTTACTTTTAAAAGAATTTAAGGAATCAATTTTAAGATTTGGAATTAAGCACGTATTTTTGAATATTTTTAAAATTGGATTACATGCTAAGTAGGGGAAGCGAAGCAAGAGCTACTTATCCTTTCACGTGTATCACAGGAACCGCTGAACATATCTTAAATCTGTTTTTGTAAATATGTTACTTGAGTTCCGTTCCAGTTCAAGTTTGTTACGTTTGACCCTAAGTGACTTTTTTGGGAGTCAAAGGTCAAGGTCAATGATATTATTCTATGACAACATGAAAGATGACATCTACAAATGTTGTTCCTCTAATAAAGATGAGCAACATTTGTATAAAGAACTTTTCTGTGTCCCCCAAATTAACCCCGTGACATCAAAATGACTTTTAACCCGGAAATAATCCCTTGACCGCAAACCCTTCTTTTGCATGAAATTAAAATTTGTGGTGGTCCTGATGTCCCAAGAGGCCCAGTTTCCCCGAAATGGGCCCTTGACCTCCAGAAACTCGGACTTTTTCTAGTCTAATGATTTGAACGCATTTTTAATTCTAATTTTTCTACTTCTGCTACTGGGTGACCGTTTTACCACGGTTTACTTTACATAGTTTTGTTCAAATAAACCGTTGCAAACGCACGTAACCTAAGTAGCGTATTGTAATAATACCAAACTACTTTCATGTAACACTAGCATAACCACGAAAAAAAACCAAATTTTCGGGTTGGGGTCAATCACTAGATCATTCTAAAATGGTTGAAGGGTTGGGGTCACCGATGTGCTCAGTGCTCAGAAGCTGAGCACTGTCAAGCACTGTCAAGCACTGACCCAAGCCCGCACTCCACAACCGCAACGTTCCACGCTTCCATTTACCACTAAAACAGCGCAACATTTTTTACTGTGCTGGATGGTAGCACCTATCCAAGCTTTGAAAAGTCTCCTAACCCCACGGACCACGTGGGTAAAACTTAGGTATTTTATATTATTTAATTAACAGTTGCAAGCACAAACAATTAGCATTTTGTACTAAAAAAATACCGCCATTTTTTTAAATTTACGTACCACATTATGAAATATAAAGTAGCGCTACTTGACATTCCGGCAGAACTCTTGGTTAACATGTAAGAGAGTGGGAAGGGATATGGAAGGAGGATCTCATTAGCATACATGTGTACAGATGAGGGTCGTCTTCTGAAATGTCACAAGGCTATTGCTATTAGGAAACCGTATCCGATCATTTCCATGTCCTCTCCCCGTGTATGCGTAATGACGGGGATAAGAATATACACAATGTCACAGGCAAGACAACTCCTTAAGGGGAAAACCAATAGCTAAGACTTTTTGCGGCTGATCGAAGGAATCGAACCCCTGTTCTCAGGCTGGCTAGTGGGCAGAGGCAGGAGCTCATAAAAAGCAGAGCAATTCGGCAAAATTTCTTGTTTATCAAACACATTTTTTATGAAATTTGACATTTGCCTATGGCCTGGTCAACATGATTTCTTGTGTGAGTGAGTGGGGGAGGATGGTCTCGGCCTGTGAGTTGACGAGGAAGTTCTGAGGGTGTGAGGCGAAGGGCTTTCTGATAGACTGTGGACGTGGGGTAGACCACCGAGGAGCCTCTTGCTAAGGTAGACGCCGAAATCGGTCTTGCGCATACCGGCCCAAGCACATCCTCCACGACTGCAACTTTCGAGGCTTCTTCTCATCACTACCACTTTTTTGTGCGGCTGGGAGATCCGATCTCGGCACCTACCCATGCTAGGACAAAGGTCCTAACCCCCTAGACTTCGGCCTGTGGGCATCATTGCATACTGCTTTGTGGTAATCGGAAAAATAGAATAGTTTTGCGAAATAAAATTTTTCCATTAATTTATGTGTATTAAATTGTATTACATATTTAATATTTATAATTCATATTAAATATTAAGCTCTTATTATCTGAAAAAAGTATTTTATATTTTTTTTACTAATTAAATATTCAATTGCTTCTCTTGTATACATATTAGTTGGCGGGGTTGGCCTGAAATAAATGGCACTGAGGCAAATCTCGTGCACAAACTTATTCCTTTTTTGAATTGAGATGCTTTGTAAAAAAAATTTGTCTTCAACTCTAGCAATAAAAAATAACAAGTTAACTCCGGCCACTTACAGAGGGAATGGCCATAAAAATAGTATTATATATATAAATATATATAATTCTGTATTATATATAATACTCTTCCAAAGCAAGTAAAATTGTAGCCACATAGTAAGTCAGAAAATACATGTTTTTTTAGTTCCCACCTAACTTACAAAATATAGCGTCACATCAGGAATTGTTTTTAGGAAATCGGCAAATAGGGAGAATTGTTGTTTAAATTATAATTTAAAGTTACTTGGAAATAGGAAATGGCAGAAAAATTTATGAAAATTGTGTTCAAGATAACATTTCAAATTATTAAAAATACAATCAAGGGCATTAATTTTTTCTTATCTTATGGTGTTCAAAACTGCCCAATACTATTTTGCATAATTAAAATCGAGCATCAATCATTAACACTGTAAAACGTGCTCCATATTCATTTTGTTTAAAGTCTTTATAAAAACGTTGCGAGCTCATGTAAGGCCATTCGTCATCATTGTTACATTTGATGTTAAGTAGCCATATTAGATTGCTTTTTTGGCGACTGTAGCGGCTGACATTTTTTCAGTATTATAAATTGTGGAGTATTTTAAGAATTCTGGTGGGATAGTTTTCCACAAACGGACAAAATATAGCCTCACATCCAAAATTGTTTTAAGAAATTTGCAAATATGGAGAATTGTTTTTAAATTATTATTTCAAGTTACTTTGGAAATGGAAAACTACCCTACTAATATCAATATAAAAATATATGTACTGCCCACTCAATAATTGCATGAGATCTCATTGGACAATTGGAAAAAATAGTTAGCTTAGCAGGACATTTTTGAAAACATTTTAAATCTTTCCTGAGGTAAGCATTTCGCCAAATTGGGAACAATAAAAATAACAAATTTGCCAACTTGCTCAGCTTCCACGGACAAAATTTCTTATGTTATGCCAAGTTTTCTCGATAAAATTTAAAAAAATATTTATCTTACCTACAATTTATTTTACATATAACTCTACATTTGCATTTTTCCAATATATAACTCCGTTTCCTATCGGTTTAGCAGTGTGGGTTGTAGCATGAAGCCATAAAAAAAATCATTTACACATTTTCTGCGGAGAATAACTTTTATTTCTAGACTAGATCTCGTTTGTACCAACTTAAGGAATTACATGTAACAAATTTAACATTTAATGGTCACCCCGCGTTCCGACAAGCAAATTCTTTTTTGCAAACAAAAAAATTGTTTTTTTACCAATGATTGTAACGGCAAAAATACTAGTTTTATTTAGATAACTAGTAAAATACCCGTCCTAAGACAGGATGACTAACTGTTAAGCGAAAGCAAATCTTTGAAATTTTAATTTCCATCTAATGTGCGGGAAACAGGATGAAATAATTGTGCCCAAACTTTGCGCACAACCTAGGATAGGCCGAAGTATGGCTATCAAAAATTCAAAATTGTATTTTGTATGCGTAACGGTTACACAAAATCTCTTTACCTTCCGTTATCCAACTTTTCACTGAGCCTCAAAGATGGGCAATCATTTACCTTAAAATTTATTTCTATGGATAGCTAATTAAGGGAATTTGGTTCCTATTTTATATTCCATGCCTCTTTCCTAAGATGAACTCCATCACCAAAAATGAAAAACTAGGGCCACAAAAAGTATGCGAGGACCGGACAAGGGTCCTCCCTGCCACGGCCTCAACAAACAAACAAAAGCCCTTTTGGGCAATGAAACAATGACGTTTTCGAAGGGCTCTCTAATTTCTAAATTCAAGATTTTTAGTCTCATGGCATTTAGGTCATTTAAGTCCTGATCTTCTTAGATGATGATGAGTCCTCAGATGATGATGAGATGATGAGTCCTCAGACTCGCCTATACTAAAGACTCAACTTATATGAGAATTCACTGGTTTTTTATTGTCAGCAGATTGTGGTCCCCGGCACACCTCTAACTGACAAACACCAGTGAATGCCAACGCCCCGTACTGTCACCGAGCCAAGCGTGGTCTTAAGGTGCCATGCAGGTAGCGAGCCTCGAAGCCCAGCGGAATGGGAGAACAACCAAGCAACGGGCCACTCGGCCACCACACCAACAGACTAGCTCGAGCTAAGGGTTTATTGACTCAAAATGACCTACATCTAAATGTAAGGAATTACGCGCTACTTATGACCTTATAGGGCCTAGGTCAAGGGCAACTGACCTGAAGGGAACGGACGGGGAGCCTTTACAGGCTAGTATTGCTTAGGTGGGAGCTCGAGGACGTCTCTGGGACTTTTCTGCTCTTCTCCATCTTCTTTGTAGAGAAACTTACTCTGCCTATTTCGTTTATTTTCCCTAATTACTTAACATAATTAACTAATTATGAGGGGCGTACCCTAATAAGTTGTTTTAATATATATATATATATTATAATATGCTCATTTATTATATCTGTAATTTATATATATATATATACATATTATAATATGCTCATAAATTATATCTGTAATTTATATATATAATACTCTGCCAAAACAAGTAAAATTGCAGCAACATTGTAAGTCAGAAAAAATAGGTTGTTTAGTTTTCCCTAACTTACCAAATATAGCGTCACATCAGGAATTGTTTTTAGGAAATTGGCAAATAGGGAGAATTGTTGTTTAAATTATTATTTAAAGATACTTATGGAAATGGCAGAAAAAAGGCTACAAATTATTAAAAAAAAATCATGGGCTTTATTTTACTTATCTTATGCTGGTCAAAACTGTCCAATACTAACTTGCCTAATTAAAATCGAACATCAATCATTAACATTGTAAAACGTGCTCCATATTCATTTTGTTTATACTCTTACAAGAAACCGTTGCGAGCTCATATAAGGCCATTCATCATCATTGTTACGATTGATGTTAAGTAGTCATGTTAGTTTGCTATTTTTTGGCAACTGGAGCGGCTGATATTCTTTAAAAATTAAAAATTTTGCAAGATATCTGATGGCATATTATGCGGGAAACCCGACGCTACAAAGTGGATTTGTCGTGATTTTTCTATTTTTCACTCTAGGAGTGCCGCTCCGTACAGTTTTTCACATCATAAATTTAAAAAAAAATACTAATAAATTTAATAAGTTTTAATTTTTAAACAAATTTATTATAAATCAATTTAAATTTTACAATACATGTAACATAAATACAAGCAAACGCTTACGGTAAGCGTTTGCTTGTATTTATGGTTTCCAAGCCACCTTGGGCAAAACCTCGTATTATCTAATAAACTTATTTATATTTTTTTTACTAATTAAATTCTTCAAACGCTTCTCTCGTATACATACTGTCGGCCGAGTTTGGACTCGTGGTTAGAGTGTATTGCCTCTTTGCATGAGAACAGGGGCTCAAATCCCACGATTAGCCGCAAAAAAGGCTTCCCTATTTGTTTTTCCTTAAAAGAATTACCTTGCCTCTGACATTGTGCATGCCCGTATCTCCGTGAACTAGGCAGACATAGAGGTTAAGGAAATTACCCGATAGGGTTCCAATGGCCTCGTGATAATTGACAACATTTTTGCTACTGAGCTCCTTCCACATCCCTACCCTTCCTTTCATGTTGACCATTCGCTCTGCGGGAATCTCAAATCACACTTGTTAACGCTACTAATGGTTTTTTGATAATTCAAAAGACGGTCCTCATTCGCATACATTTAAGCTAACGAGTCCTTATCATTCCACGTCCCCTCCCACTCCCTTTGCAAACCATGTTGCTTTATTTGGTGTTGAACACCCGCTCTACAGGAATGTCAAATAGCGCTCCTTTACTTTTTCTTGTATACATACTATTCTTAAACATAAGATGATTTATTTACAAAAAAAAATTATGAAGAGTGAACAAAATTGTTAGGCTCATGTAAACATTGCTGTAACAAAGCAAATTAGGATAGGCCAATTTTTGGCACCATGTCTTATGCTTATAACAATGTGTAAAATGAAATAAATGTTATACTGAAATGAAATTTTATAAGGAAACCTTAGAATTTTTAACTCCTCGGCTGCAAGATTGCTTTAATTAAAATTGTAAATTACCCGCAGCCAATTAATCGAGCTAAAAATTTTAAAATTTCAATGGGCATCCACTTAAATATCCCCCGTCCACACTTGAGATTTGGCTAATATTTTTGTTATTTTATGCAATAAATCACAAAAGGCGATTAAGTGGGTTCTGATATGAATAGTTTAAAGAGTCCTGGTAAAACAATTAATTATTATTTACTTTACTCGGAATCGGATACAAAAGTATTAAATAGAATAACTATTGGGCTATAGAAAAAAAAAAGTTTTAAGAGGAATTAATTTACAAATCATTATTTACATCGTATTTCTAAAACATATTATTTCAAACAGGAAGTGTGTTAATTTGCGAAATGATAAATCAGACGCGAAACCAATTAATTACAGCAAAGTTTTGCAAAATATGTCTGTAGAAATTATGATTGCGAAATAATAAAAAAGCTGTTTTGGGTGCAAACAAAGCAAGAATTATTGTATACAGCTTACTTATATCAACTTATAACAACAACTTAAAGCGATACATAATTATTATCCTTATTCGATTTAAGAGATTCGTCAAACTTTCTAATTATTATTAAGCTGCACATTGGCGACTTGACGGAGTGACACTTTTTGTCACTCTGTTCGGCTCTTTGCGCTATAACTTGTCGAAATTTGTTCATTTACTTGACCGCAATAAATACTTCAAGAAAACTTAAGGTCAATTTCCTTATTTTTACCAAAGCGTATGATTGCCCTGATGAACAACGTGGGCCGAATAGTTGGTGACCTGTTCCAATAACAATTTAATTGAACAGTTACAGTAACAGTGAGTGAACTAACTGAGCTAATGTTTACATGATGAAAACTTTTTTGATTATCCTTCTCCAGTTGCTACGTCTTCAATTACGACTTACTCATCACATACTAAAAGAAACACGATTTGTATAAATAGGCCAATTATCCTGTTTGCTCTCTACAATTGTTTATCGAATTAATTTTTTCTCAAAAATGGAGATTTCTCGTACAGTTATACTGTCTTTCTTCTTCACTATGCTTATCACAAGCATCCGCGGGGTAAGCAATACAAACAGCATAAGCACTAATAATGTTACTAAAAAAGTGCGAGGTAGTCTGGAAAATATAAATTTTTAGTCTACTTGCACAGAATGAGTGAAATACTACCTCTGTTTCCAGCCTTAAACAATTACTTCATTTACAAAAAGTATCCAAGCTTCACTCGAGCGTTTTTCAACACCTTCTTTTAACACCGAATCTTTCCATCCAACAAAATTATGATGCGTACTGTTTTACTGACTTACAAAAACATAGCCTAAAGAATTCAACAAAACACCTCACATCTGACTTGTTACTTAAGTTTTCAGAACTAAAACAAATAGTTCTGTAATAAGAAAAGGGAATTTTGATATTCACCTCCATATGTCCTAGGACGGGCTTGTTTGGCTACTTTTTACTATCTTTGAGACATACGTTTAAAAATATATTTCTAGGATCATTGCCGTTACGAATTAAGTTCTGGCCAGCCTATCGTTAATTGTACGTCGGTGAACATCATTGACTTGGGTACGGAATGTGATACCATCGCGGAAGCCAATGGCGACAACCTCAGCGGATTTGTTCTCAGTAGAACAAATTTTGTGTCACTCCCAGAAAAGACAACCGGCCGCGTGCCCTTTCAACGCATCTCAATCACGTTCAACAAATTATTGAGCAACGTCCATCCCTTTGCATTCGAGTCATCGAAGAACACTGTCACGGAATTTGAGGTTCAAAATTCACCTGAACTATTGGGAAACGGTGTCTTTGAAGTCACGGCGCCAATTGTTAACATAAAGGTTTTGATTTTGGAAAACGTGGGTCTCAGAGGCGTACCGGCGGGTGCCTTCGACAATAACCGACAACTAACGGTTATCAGCCTTTCGCAAAATGAGATTGAATTTTTCCACGCGTCTCTGGCGAACTTGAACTTGGACAGTTTGGATCTGTCCTACAATTCTCTGGCTGTAGAAGCATTTTCAGAGGACGTCTTTAAAGATATTGGGACCCTAAAAGAGCTGGATGTATCTGAAAACAAAGAAATGAATATTCTGAGACAGAATGTTTTCGAAAGACTTCTGGATACGGGAACAGTCGTTAGGGTGGGGTGGAGTCGATATGGGAAAAAGAATTACATGAAGTGTATTGGTCAAAATTGGCTCTGCGTCAAAAACTTGAACGATGAATCATACAAATACCAAAAATGTCTCCCTAACTACGTTTGCGGAGATATCGAAGGAAGCGCCCCGACGATATTTGAATATTGCGACTCCCCGTTAGCAAAAGAGTGATCCATGTGTTGTTTTCACGTGACATGCGCGTAAAATAAAACATTGAAAATAAATGCATCATTTCATAAATCCTGACACATTATAATTACTTCCAAGAAACTAACTCTCTTGTCGTGCAATTTTCCATGCTAAAAATTTAATAGTAGTCACTAAATGAATATTAATTTTAATACTTCAACTGATTTATTGTCTGCAAAGTTTTGAAAAATTTTCTTATAATCTTTCCGTTATAAGCAAATTTTTTTCCTTAGTGCGTTTTTTTCCAAGATAGTTAAATCATTTATTGAATTACTTTCGAAGTCATTTCAAGACGTTTACTGAGCTATTAAAATACTACAACAATAGAAAATACCGTTATCAAAGTACATTTATAACATACAACATAGTAATTTTCGTAGTACGTTTGATACTTGACCTAGCTCGTCTAGTGGTTAACAGCTTCTATCTCTCTCCACTAGCCAGCCTAAGAGCGTGGGTCCAAATCCCCCGATCAGCCACGACAAAGTTTTATGGAGTTGCCTTGCCTCTGATTGTTTATGCCCGTATCTCTGAGACCAGGAATTCACAGACAGAGGATATTGAAATTACCCAAAAAATCTCCAACACTCTTGTGAGAATTCAGAAAACGACCGCCATTTACATATGTATATGCTAAGGAGTCCTACCGTATTCCTACCCACTCCCTTATTGGCATGCCGCTGTGTGGAAGCGTCAAAGAATGCTCCTTTATTTCCTTTATCCTGTATCCTTTTTAATAAGGAAATAAAATAAAATAAATAAAAGGAAAATAAGTGATTATAATATTCAACAATTGAATTTGCGCAATCATTTGAAGTCTGCAAAATTGAGACGTGTAGAGGTCATTTGGCACGAATGTTACATGTGTTGTAAACTTTAAATTGCTTTTATGATAAAGTTTTTTAAATTAAAACTTTGAAAATTATAAGCAATCCTATAAAATT
The DNA here is from genome assembly GCA_034694865.1 of Bilobella braunerae. Lineage (NCBI taxonomy): Eukaryota > Metazoa > Arthropoda > Collembola > Poduromorpha > Neanuridae > Bilobella > Bilobella braunerae. Next base: position 277 of record JAQFYP010000471.1, on the reverse strand, counting down.
TAACATGTAACAAACTGAGCGGCATTCCCAAAATGAGTAATAAAGAAATCACGACAATTCCACTTTGTAGCATCAGGCATATTGCTTAATATCTCATCATTATTCTCAAAATCTTTCAAAATTTATAAATCTGAAAAAAAAAGAGAAATATCAGCCGCTAAAGTTGCGAAAGAATAGCAAACTAATGGCTACTTAACATTATATACATAAGCGAGAGCTGTCTGTCTACTACCTGAAAAAGGGTTCTTTTAAAAAAGGGTCGACTACCTGAAAAAGG
>JAQFYP010000470.1:0-22879 GCA_034694865.1 Bilobella braunerae | reverse complement strand
TGCTGTGTAGAATTTAATAGGGTACCCAGCCAGGTCACAAGGCTACCGGTGCAGGTACCCCTTTTCTTTTACATCTTCAAGGCGTTCTAACTAAGGAACTAAACCAAATTTCAAAATTCTAAATGGATACTTTGTTCATTTTTGGATACTGAACAGATTAAATGACCTCTGACCCTAATCGCTTCAGTAGAGTTTTTGCGGGAGTGTTTTAATGAAGGGTACTTGGCTGGTCACTAGGGTACCCAGCCAGGTACCTAGGGCACCTGCTCAGGTACCCTAGTGACCCCGTCAGGTACCCTTCTTATGGTACCTGGCTGGGTCACGAAGGGTACCCAGCCAGGTCACGTGGCACGTACTGTTCAACGTGATGAGTGTGACTTAAAATCACATAAAAAAAACTTAATTGGCACTTAAGAACTTAATTAATTCAACTTAACTTTAAAGTAAACGATGCTGAATTTGAGATTAAAATTTTAAAAAATCATAAATACAACAAATGGTGAAAAAACGTAAACGTGTTTAACGTATTTCCGTATTTATGGTTTTTTACAAACAGCTTTTGAAGAGAAATAAAATTTTAATTAAAAGTTTAAATATTTATATTAAAAGTTTTCTCCAGTCTACAACTTTTTTTAAGTGCATTATTTTAATTAGCATTTTAGGAAATGTCGTAAGGCGTCGTTTTTTTTTAAACAAAAATTCCAACATGTTTTGAATAAAAGCTCTTTTTTTCTTTCCTTCTTTTATGTGGAGCTAAATACATTTTTGCCAGAATTTGACTGGCAAGTTTGGCACTTGGCCTTCATTGCTAAGTTAAAAGTGGTTAAAAGTCCTTTGAAGTGAGCCGCCTCTTTTTTTTAAATACTCAAATTTGCAATTAACGCAAGCAAACGCGATTTTCCTTTCCTTTCAAAACAATTTTTTGGAGGAAATTTAAAGGAGACATTTTTTGAGGGATCGCTAATTATCACAAATTATCGATAAGTTTAAAATAAAAAATTGTCTCTCTACTCTTGCACTCTTTTAATGTAAATGAATGATTTGGTTTATTTGACAATTGGCAAATGCCCTAGTCAACATGGACTGAAGTTCTTATGTTACATGTTTGATAGAATTTGCTGTGAGACTTTTTAGATAACTTATAACTACTTATGAATTTATTTGTGTATTTAGATCTAAAACTTAAAAAAGTGTAAAATAAATTTGAAGATTACAGTTTAATAAGAAAAAAGTGTTCATTCTGCGGTGTTGTTTTGCAGGTTGAAATTTCTCCTGGGGATCGGGCGTCTATTTTCCACTTGATAGGTCCGCCGTCTTGGTGGAAATTGTGGTCTAGGATTTGGAGATACATCAGATTGTGTATCTGATGTTGCGCTTTGTTGTATAGGTGGTCGGGACGGAATTGGTTGAGCTTTCCCATCATTTGTCGTTCCTGGGTCGCCTTGATGTAGTTGTTGTTGCCGGCGGAGAGCATTTTGGATTCTGATACTTCTTGGTAACTCTTCGTTAATTGCGTACTGCGTGTTACGTAACTTTTGGCGGGCTTTCCAAATTCGATTACGAATAGCTTGATCTGGGAAGATGATTTTTACTGGTCTAGGTCGAGGCGTGGATGTGGTGTTATTATCTGTTTGTCTTTTAATGTAAAAGAGATTTTCATTAATCAAAATAGGCAAAAATTTATCGAGAAGTTATACCTGAAGCAGTTCAACTGAAGGACGATTTGTTGATAATTTGTAAAAATTGTCAAAATTTATCTATAATGTTGGTTTGTCTACAATTCATCTTTTTTTTTTCAATTAGAAATTCTCCGTATGCCCCACAATGTGTCAAACTTTGAACAAATATGCGGTGACAAATGTGACAAATTATCAATTTTCGAGCCATGTACTTGCTTGGTCGATTGATAGTTTTCCGGGGAATGTCGTGAGAAGAGAAGCGATGAAAATGCCACAATTTAGCTGAAGGCCGAGAAGAAGAGTATGAACGAGAAGTGCTGTTGCCAGGACAACGAAGCCCCACCCACCCTCGGGGTAGTAGTGCTGGGTAATTGCACTTGCACTGTCCGTGTCACTCAGAAAAACAAATAATTTTTAACAATTGTTTTCAAAATTGGTTTTGAATTTCAACTAACTTCATTTTTTAAAAGTCAAATTTTCATGACATTTCATTTTTCAATTTTCATTCAAGTAATTCTGCTATGGGTTTGAAAGAAAAAAATTGCAGTAGTAAAGTAAACAGGTTTTTGAACAAGCCAAGCCATTTGGCTTTTGATTTATTAGGGCGCAGGACTCGAAACAAATTCAAATGATCAAAGGTGCATTCCGCAGAGGTCAAAAGGTCAATGACCTTTGAACCATCCCTTAAAAAATGTCAGCCTACCATTCCTGGATTATAAATAATCTGATTGCTTCGCATTGGTTTTCAGAGTTGTGCGCAAACAATGGGCTTTTGGATTTGGAATTGTGAGTTGACATGTCAGAGCCTCAATAAATCATTCTATTGTAAGGTTAAGCCCAACATACTTCTCATATAATTAATTAAAATTTTCCATTTACACACTTAACATTCTGTCAAGCTGTACTTTACTTGAAAGAGAAACGCACTGTACATGAATATGTTAAATGTGCAACGTGCAACTGCACTTTCTTTAAATAATACTTCTTCATGTTAATAAAAAAATTCTCAACTTCAATAATTAATCTTAAATTGTAATTAAATTATGATTTTAATTAAAAATTAATTGTTCAAAAACAAACTATACAAAAGTTACATTGATACAGCGATAAAGGTTGCAAAAGATATTTAGAGATTTTACAAATTTTTTTTTAATGAAGCACAAAAAAATTTCACAAATTTTAATTTTCAAAATTTTTGGTTTTGTTTTTGAACAATTCAAAATGCGTTTACAACACAACCAAAATAAATTTTGCACATGTTTTATTCTGAAATTTTGTAATAGTGTTTTCCAAAAATCCTATGCGCCGCTTTTTTGGCTTTCACCCCCATTTCTAAGCCAATAGCTATAGATCTTCGGCCAGACCGCTAACGCTAATCATTTACAGTGTAGCGCTACTAATTGCCATAATTTAGAAGAGATAACAAACTACTCACGAAACTTCCTTAGATGAGAGCCCCAAATTATTCAGCTTCATGAAAGTGCTAGTTAATTTAGCTTTTCGCTTCACTAAAAGCCCCTTTCTAAATTTTAAAACAACATTTTAATTTTAAAACAAAAAGATTTTCACTTTTCTTTGAAACTAGTGCTGTAGTCACATTCGACCATCTAACTTGTACTTTTAAAAATTTGTTACGGTATCAATAAAAAGTATAATAAATGGTAGGTATTTTACAAAAAAAATAGTGAGAAAACATATACAATCAATTAGTGGAGGCAATGTATCAAACACTTCAGAAGCTTTCAATTTTAAAACAACGTTAAAATGGTAATTAATTTTAAGTAAAAAAAATCATTCCTTGCTCGGGCCTCACAAGGGTGGCACACTATAAGTTTGTAATTTTGCTTTATTAGGTTTAATCAACGTTAGGTTAATTAAGATTATGCTACTACGTCTTATTGAAGGATACACTGCAAATTTTAAGTTTATCATTTTTAGCGCTGACGTTGCGTGACCTACTTGATTCAGAATCCAGTGAAGGGATGCTCAGCGATCAGTGCGTCATTTAAAATATAACTCATTCCAACTCAAGAACTCGAACCTGCAGGCATAATAATTTCAGCGATTGGCGGTAACCCTACCATTAGACGTTTCCGCTTCTCCCAAGTCTCAAACTTTGCTCGCATTACGCTGATTATAATTAAAGTTCGGCATCATCCTCCTAATTGGTCAATTAGTTTAATCAATTACACCTATACTCAACGGCATCTACGAAACGCTTCACTTGTATACTGCATCCGTGAGTGTTAGAGGACACGAGTATCCTCAACTGGAAAACGGTATCTACTCAAACCTCATACCATTCTACGCAAAATTTTACGCACTACCGACAACGACGCACAACTTTATATCTTGTAGTGGCCTACAACAATATTTTACGTTTGAGGGCTTTGTGACGCCTTTCTCACAAAATTTGTTAGGGGTAATTACACTATTTGGATTTCTATTTTTTGTTACTAAGATATACTCCACTACAGATTCGTACTCTTTTTTTGTTTTTAAAACACTTTTGAACCAAGATTTGACCATTTCAAGTCGCCTTCAAAACTTGTCGGGGATGACTCAATTTCTAAAATTATTTGTGTTTGCGGGCGTGATTCTCACAAATTTGTACCGCAGTGAACTTACCACGAACCTAACAAGCCCTCTTCCAAAGTTGGAAACGCTAAATGAAACAGTTTCAAAAAATGTAGCGTCCTTATACCAGTGGTTCAGCGCACTAAAGCGTACAATACCGTTTTGCAGACAACATTTGCCACAATCGTAGCAAAATGGTTTACTTCAAGTGAGCTCCGTCCCTTCAGTACCTTTTTGGAAGCGCTAGTTTACAAGTTAGGGAACTTAGGTCGAATGAATTTGCAGTCAGACGCGCATCAGAACAAATTTCCCGGCCTGCTTGAGGTGCTGACACCAAATCACAACTTGAAGGTTATCGATTCACCGTTCAAAACAGTGCTTGTCGCATGCAACGGAAGTATTTACGTTGACGAGAAAACCATGTTGGGCAAAACATTTTTGAGTATTGTTCAAAAAGAGTCCAAAGAATCCTACGCTGCACAGATTCTGTACTATGGCAAAGAGGACTTTACGTCAGCACCTGCCTTCTGGATAATGGGTCCGTTTCAGTACGATCGCGAAAATATTTTTCATGGTCGCTTCCAGGCGGCGCTTCACTCTGGAATTTACACGCGTGCGCACGAAGGGCCCGGAACTGAACATTTTGAAGTCGAGGCAAGATTGCGGAAATTTGAAAGTATTCGTGCAGCAGAGGCCAAGTGGGTAAAAACGCTGGATTTAGGAAGCGGTCTTCTATTAGGGACATTCATCATTTACGGAGTGTACTTTACGATTTGCTTTGCCTCTATTTTGGCGGAGTTTTTCAGAGATATGAGAATAAAACAGTGATGATGTTACAAGTCCTTTTTCGAAATCGTCAACTTCAAATATAGTTTTGTTCTAAAGTTCAATTTTCCCAATGTTTTGTGGGAAATTTAAAATTTTTTATTGACTTCATGCTGTAGAACGGGCTTGTTCGTATGCTTTATATACCGTGCGTTTCATCCAAAAAATTTCAATCTCAAATGTGATTTTCCAATCTCAATATAAGTTTTACGTAGAAATGTATGTTTAGAGCTTTCCCATTTTTTTGTTTTTGGACGCAAGTGTAACATAGTGCCATCTTGCAGATTTGTTAAGGGCCTTAAGACCCTTAAGTAGTCAGACTACTTGCACTTATCCAAGTACCCACTTAAATTTCTAATGAAATCGGTGTAGTGTGCATTATTACAAAAATCTAGGTTCCATTTACTGATATATTTTGTATGGTGGAAGTAAGCTGAACGTTTTATTTTTTTAGAACTGAAATTTAGAGCCCTTAAGGGTCACAGCGCAAGGGCCCTTAGCCCCAGTGCAAGAAATTTTCGACGAGAATAACAGCCAATTCTACAGCGATTACGCGTTTGATCAGCGCACCAATGAGCTCGACCACTTCCGGAAAGGGCTTCAAGCGCTGCCAAGCGGACACCATGACACGGGTCCGTAGCCTGTCCACAAGGGTCTGGGCCGCAGGGCCCTGAATATGGAGGAGCCGTTGACTCTTCCTGGACATTTTCTAAAAACAGGTTTTTAAAAAACATTCCTAAATACTTATGATTTATCTTCTGTTCAACTGTGGCGTCAATTTCAATTATTTTCGAAACTCATCGCGAGATTTTATAGCTTACAAAAGTTCAAATTTAGCTCCAGATCTTTTGTTTTGAAATTACTTTGAAGAGGTTTTCCTGAAGCGATCTAAAACATATGAATCCAAAAATGATTGTTTTCAAATTTCTTTTTAAATTTAAAAAGTAGTTGTTCTAAAAAATGATGTGATTGCAAAAGAAATGACCACCAAATACAATAGAGTAGAACATTAAATCCTCTCAAAGAAAGAAATTGCCAAACTTTAGATTTAGAATTTTTTTTAGAGATTTAGAGAAGTGCTGGCAGCAGAGCAATCCACTGTCCTCGTCTCATCATCACCAGCGAATCATGGGGACAAGTGCAGGAATTGGGAGTTTGATGATCGCTGACTCCGCCCCTTTTTCTCCATGATTAACTTCCGTCTCCGCACTTTGCACGGTGGAGCTCCAGGTCGAAATCTCCTAATTTAGGAGGCCACGTAATACCGTGTCGCACCGTTCCCACCACGTCCACGACTCACACCGTTCTCAACATTTCCTTCCAGCGTCTTTGAAGAGAAAACGAAGCTGGAGAAAGACCAATTTTTAAGAAAAGAGGTGAAACTGTTTCAAAAAATGATCCTCGAGCTGGCGTTCCAGCCCCATGTAAAATTCATGAAGTTTTAATAAAAATGTCTCTAATGACACAATTGACGTTTCCCCCTTCACATTCCACACACGTGACTCAACTTTCTCTTTACTTTCTCCAAGAGTGCTGGCAGCGGTGACAGCGGCGACGCGCTGGAGAAATAAGAACGGTGCTGTGGAACCGTTGGAATTGTTGGGGAAATTGGATCAGTTTTCGAGTAAATTTGGCACTTTTCGGCAAACTGGTGAAAAATTCCGTGGCGACAGATTTGGCGACCGTCGAGCGACGACTGACAAACCAAAAATGAGCACTTCTGCTCGACTGTTGAAGAATGAATTGAAAGGCGCGCTTGTGAAAGTGGAGAGGCCTCTTACACGCTAGGAGGATTTCTGCGTTGTCATGTCCTTCAGCTACACTTGTGCGTGAAATACGCCTCGACGACGTGCTTTAAAAACGTTTCCAGGAGCGACATTTTTTTCAATTTTTAAGAAACGACATTTAAATATAAACTTACTCTTCTGTTCAAAGGTGGTGCATAGTTCATATAATTAACTCTTTGGCATTGAATTGATGCATTTTCAATATTTTCAAACAATATGGTTTTTTTTTAGTTTTTCAAACGAAAAAAAAAAGTTTGGACTGGAAAATTTTAAAATTACACATTTTGAAAATTTTGTGTTTTTCAAAATTTAAAGTCAAATTAGGATTTTAAAATTAAGATCACGAAAAGTGATTTTCTAATTTTAATTTGTTTAATATAAGTTGTAAATTTCAGTTTTGACATTCAGGTTTTAGTTTTTGAGCGCGAATTTGCAACACATTGCAAGTTGTTAAGGGCCACTTAACTATTGAAGTGTCTACTTCAAATTCTAAATAAAAATATGTAAGCTTGCTTTACTACAAAATATTATTTAGGTTTCATTTATTTGAATATTTTAAATTGATCAATTGTTTATTCAACGTGTAAATAGGAGATTTTTTTTTAGTTTTTAGAACAGGAATTTGGAGCCCTTAAGGGTCAGTCAGAATGCAAGAGGTCTTAGCCGCATTTACAACAAAGTGTCGCCTTGGATTAGATACAAATTTTAACTTGGCGTCGTTTTTGCTTATTTTCTAAATTCATCCCCAAAAATTTTCAAACTCAAAAGTTGTCGCAAAGAAGCAATTACCATATAAATGAAGATTTTGAAAATGATTCTCTCATTTTCAAGCTTTTAAAAATTATAAAAATTATTTTGTTTTGAAAAACATTAGGTGATTGCAAAAGAATTTGCTCTTGAAATGACCCCAAACTTAAAAAGAACGGAACAATAAAACCTGAAAATGACCGTTCTCCGTACAATATTTGAATTTAATGATAACTTTGAGCACTCCAATGAAAATTTTGAAAAAAAAATTATGAAAACTTTGTAAAAATGTTCATTAAAACTTAATGTTAAATTTTTCCACCAAAAATGTCTACCAAAGGGTCAAAGGTCAAGCACAAATTAGAAAAAAAAAGCCGCGTGACCCTTAAGGGTACCTTCACATATTTAGGGTCGTTGATGACATCAGAGACAGTGGCTCGGGCTATCTGGCCGCGTAGGTAGCGATACAGCGCTTGCGCTTCGGGATCGCTGCTGGTTTCTGGAGCAAGAATCTTTGAAGCGCTTCCTTGTCAATTAGGGCGATGAAGCAATTGAGAAGGGCCCTGTTTTTTAATTTTGAGTGCCAGCGCCAGCGGGTGCCTACTTGCGACTCTTGCTGAACGTTTTCGAAAAAATATGTTTTTAAAACAGCATTTCAATTTTTTTATAGTTTTGTTGAAACGTGGTGCCGTTATGCCTTATTTTCTAAATTCATCGCCTGAATTCATAGCTAACAATAGTTGAGGTCGACATTCTTACTTAAAATTTTTGTTTTGAATTTACCTTGAAAAGGTTTTCCTGAAGCGAATGTAAAACTTAAATCCAAAAATGATTCCCTTTATTTTCAAAGCATTTTTACATTAAATTAAAAAAAAAGTTACCTCGTTCTAAAAAAAAAGATGCTATTTCAAAAGAAATGATCAGTAAATTAAAGTGAACGCAACATTGAAACCTCTCGAAAAACGCTCTCCGTACACAAATTTTGTTCTTAACACTGATAAATCATAATTGTGCAATCGAATTTTTGTACAATGAGTTAGTTGACGTCAATCGAAAAAATATGTAGATAATTTAAATTTAATTATATAAACAATTAGGAATTACATATAAACAATTGTTGTTTATTTGCATAATAGGACTTTTCACAATATTTCTTTGTAAAGTAATGCTGAACGTTATGTTGAGTTGCACTTGTACTGCACAGTTGCACACTTGTTTTTGAAAATTCACTCGATGCTTGTGTGAGGCGTAACTTGAGCGTGGTAGAAAATGACGCTGAAAACGCATTTACGCACTTCCGTGTAGCTTCCGGTTTTCCGGTTCGAAAGTGGCCGTGACGGATGGATTCAGCGATTCGAAGCGATCCATGAACTCATCTTCCTCAGCCTCGTTTTAAAAAAAAAAGAGTTTTGGATTGGAGATTTATTTTTAGATTTTCAAACCCAAAAAAGTTTGGACTGGAGAATTTTTGAATTACGCATTTTGAAGATTTTCTATTTTTCAAATTTAAAGTCAAATTAATATTGCGAAACGTGATTTTCTAAATTTGTATAATTTAAGTTTAACTTTTAAATTTCAGCTTTGACATTCAGGTTTTCGTTTTTTGGCGCAAATTTGTAACATACTTCAAGGTCGTTAAGGGCCACTTAACTATTCAAGTACCTACTTCAAATTCTGAATAAAACGTGTAAGCGTGCTTTACTACAAAATATATTTAGGTTTCATTTATTTGAATATTTTGAATTACATACCTAGCTGAAAATTGATCAACGTGTAAATAGGAGAATTTTTAGTTTTTAGAACAGGAATTTGGAGCCCGTAAGGGTCAGAATGCAAGAGGCCTTAGCCACATTATTGCAAGAAGAATTTGTCGTGGATTAGATAAATTTTGGTTTAAACTTGGCGTCGAACATTTTAGAAAAATAGATTTTATTAGAACAACATTACTAAAAAATTTTTTGTTTTACTTTTGTTCAAACGTGGCGTCCTTTTGCCTTATTTTCTAAATTAATCGCCGGAATTCATATCAATCAAAATATGAGGAATTGAAAAAGAGCTCTAAATTTTTGTTTTGTATATTTATTTACCTTGAAGAGGTTTTCCTGAAGTGATTGCAAAACCTATGATGAATCCAAAAATGATTCTCCTCATTTTCAAACTTTTTTTTAATTTAAAAAATACTTGTTCTAAAATAAAGGTTGCAAAAGAAATGACCGTAAAATTAGAGAGAACGGAACATTAACCTCTCAAAAAACGCTTTCCGTACAAATTAAATTTTAATTTTAATTTAATTTAAACTTTGAACAAGCATTTAATCCAAGTGTCTTTTAAATTATCGTTTTTGCAAATCTCAAAATACTAAGGTTATGAAAAATGTTTAATTATATCATGAATTGTTTAGTTAAAAAAATTAACATAATTTAATTTGTATTGTTTAATTGACACATTTAAGTTAAAAAAAATTAGAATTATACAACCGAATTTTTGCACAATGAGTTGACTTCAATCGAAAAAAAAAATAAGTATAGATACTTTAAATTTATACATTATGTAAAAATTTGAAAAATAAGATATATTATATATTATTAAATTATATTATTTATTTGCATAATACTATTTTTCCCAATATCTTTATTTGTAAAGTAATGTTGCACTATCGCTGCACAGTTGCACTTGCTTTTCAAGATTCACTCCATACGTGTGTTAGGCTTAGGCATGACCTAAGCGAGTTTGAAAATGACACTAAAAACGCTTTCCCGATTTTGATTTTCGTGCAGCTTCCGGTTTCCAGGTGGAAAGTGGCCGTGACGCTAGGATTCAGCGATTCGAAGCGATCCATAAACGCATCTCTATCAGCCTCCAAAAGCTCTCGGCATGACTGAATTATTGTCATTGTGCTTTCACATCTAAAAATACAAGTATTGAGAAAAACGAGAAACTCAGTGTGAAAACGTTTTCAAAATTATTTTCAAAAAATGTTAAAAAGGATTTAAAAATTTAAGTGCACTGGTTGTACTGACAGATATGAGCGTGAACGACATCTGCATCAAGACAATTGCAGCCTATTTAAGCAAACTTTGTATTGTACGACTTGGAGCAATTAAAAAATATTTTGAATTAGCAGTTGTTCAAAATGTGTTTTTCATTGATGCTCGGAAAGTATTTCTGCGTTGAAAAAATTAAAATGCGCCAGATTTTTGAAAGTATGGTTTTCTAAATATTTCTATTTGTATTTCTTACCCAAGCGCTTGGTACTTGTGAGGGATTCGTCACTCGCATCGAGAGCTTCATCCCTTTTACTGCGATTTCTTGGTAAATGGATGTAGAGATGGGCGTTTCTGTTTCGTTTCGTTTTCTTAAGGAAACGGAAACGAAACTAATAATCTGAAAACGGAAACGAAGCGACAATTCTTTTTGGAAACGGAAACGAAACAGAAACGAAACGGAAACGGTAGAAAATTTTATCAGTGCAATGTAGTGGGTACATCGATTGGAATTTTCGTGCATATTAAATACAAAACGTTAAAAGAATCAATAGTTACTATCCCATAATTGCAAAATATTAATAAATTTTCTATTAAAATGGAAATTTAACATTTTATTTAATATTTTGCAAAAACTTTTGCCATCAAAAGCGTATTTCATTCATTAAATTTTTTTTTTACTTTTAAACGTGGCGTCGTTTTGCCTTATTTTGTAAATTCATCGCCAGAATTCATACCTATCGAAAGATGAGAATTCGATTTCCAGCTCTACATTTTTGTTTTCAATTCAACTTGAAGAGGTTTTCCCGAAGCGAATGCTAAACCAATAATGAGTCCAAAAATGGTTCTCTTCATTTTCAAACTTTTTTTTAATTCTAAAAAATGCTTGTTCTAAAAAAATGTTTCAAAAGAAATGACCACCCAATTAGAGGAAACGGAACACTAAAACCTCTTAAACAACACTTTCCGTACAAATATTTGTATTTATATAATTTGAACTTTGAACAAATACTGAATCCAAGTGTCTTTTAAATTATTGTTTTTGTAAATCTCCAAATGGAAAATATTTGATTTTATTATAAATTGTTTATTTAAAAGTTAAATTTGTTTTAGCATAAAAAATTAGCATAATGTAATTTGTATTAGTTAATTGACTCATTTTTCATTAAGTGTAGATCATTTAAATTTAATACATTATGTAAACATTTGAAAATTAAAGACAAACAATTATGTTATATATTTGTATAATACAATTTAAAAAAAAAATTATTTGAAAAGTAATGTTGCACGTTATGTTCAATTGCACTGTCGCCGCACAGTTGCACTCGATTTTCAAGATTCTCTCGATGCTTGTGTTAGGTTTAGGCATGACGTGAGCGAGGTTGAAAATGACGCTGAAAACGCTTTCCCCGATTTGGATTTCCGTGCAGCTTCCGGTTTCCGGTAGGAAAGTGGCCGTGACACAGAGGTTCAGCGATTCGAAGCGATCCTGATAATTATTTGAACCTGATCATTTGGGAGACAGTGGCTCGGACTTTCTGTCTGCGTAAGTGATACACCGTTTGCGCTTCAGGATCGCTGCTGAGTTTCTGTACGAAAAACGTTTGAAGCGCTTCCTTGCCAATTAGAGCGCAGAAGCGATTGATGGAGGATCTATATATTGGAATTTTGCGCCCCAGCGCTGCGACCTTTTCTGGACATTTAAAAATGAATATTTTCAAACAACATTCTTTAAAATCTTATTTTTAACTTTGTTCAAACGTGTCGCCGTTTTGACTTTTTTTTTCAAAATTCATCGCCTGAATTCATAGCTTATCGAGCTTATGAGGTAAACAACAACTTACTAGCCAACAAATTTTTGTTTTGAATTTTCCTTGAAGAGATTTACCTGAAGCGAATGAAAAACTTAAATCCAAAAATGATTCTCATTTTCAAAGTTTTATTAAATTAAATTTTAAAAATTTACATTGTTCTAAAAAAGATTGCAAAAGAAAGGACCAGCAAATCATAGTGAACGTAAAATTGAAGAACGCTCTCCGTAAAAATATTTTGTATAGTAAAATACTGATAATTCATAATTGTGCAGGCGAAGTGATGGTACAATGAGTTGACGTCAATCGAAAAAATATTAATAGATAATTTAAAATCAATTATGTAAATAATTAAGAATTAAATTGTTGCTTATTTGCATACTAGGACTATTCACAATATTTATTTTTAAAGTAATGTTGGACGTTATATTGAGTTGCACTTGCGCTGCACAGTTGCACATTTGCTTTTCAAGAGTCACTCGATGCTATGTGAGGCGTGATTTGAGCCAGGTTGAAAATGACGCTGATATTGGTTTCACGCATTGTGATTTCTGTTAATTTTTTTTTTTTCAAAATTTCCCTAAAGCTAACAAAAAAAATTCTGGTTTGTTTGTAGGTGCTGCGGATCATGAGCGGAAAGTCGAGCCGCTGGAGGCATATGTCGTAGAATAGCAGCGATGACGCTTCGAGCGCTGCCGAAAGGGTCTTGTACTGCGCCACGACGTCTTCGTCTAATTACAACTGAATAGAAACGTTTTGCAATTTTCAGCGCAACAAATTTTTTTGAAACTCCCTTTACTTTTTTAGTTGTACTGACGATATTAGGAGTGGAATTCGAGTTCTAATCTGAATTTAGACATTTGCAGCATATTTAACCGAAATTTGAGTTGAACGACGTGGAACAATTAAAAAAAAACAGTTGTTTAAAATTTTGGGTTTCGTTGATGCTCAAAAAACATTTTTTTAGGTTCAAAATCATTCAAAATCAAATTTTATGAAAATCTCGAATTTCAGCAAGATAAAGTTTCGCCTCTCTATTTTTAACTCCTGAACTATTACTTTCACTTCACCCTAAATTACTCTCCGACGTCATTCATGACACTTAAAAAACGCACTTACGCCTTAAATTTTTTACCAGCTTTAACTTATTAAATTACCCTATTTAAACCTAATTAGAATAAATCTCATCCTCTCTGATTCATTTGGTTGGATCGAATTTTATGAAAATCTCGAAAACGCAGCAAAAAAAAGTTTCTGTTTCGTCTATTTTTTGATAAAAAAAATGATGAATAAAAAACTTGTTAAAATTAATTTTAAAATTATTTACTGTATTTAATAAATCTTTAATTTAAAATTAATTAAATTTAAATCTATAATCATTTTTTTCTAAATTCAATAAACAAACTAAATTAATCCGCATTATTTTTGTATCCTTTTTGTTTATTGCACCGTGTGGTTATCTACTTTAGCTTTTTCGATTATATCGCATAATTTTTTTGTTGAAAGTTCCATATTTTGTACAAATAAGTTTTATTGGTCACAATAAACAAAACCAGAGCCGAAAAGTTTGTAATGTGGCCACTTTGTCGGCCGTGCACTGAATGAAGAAGAAAATTGTGGAATGACTTTCACTTGGAAGCGAATACTTGAGTTTGAGAAGCAAGAGAAAACTTGCAGGGTTGCAGGATCAAGCCTGAAACTCGAAAATTGGCACAGCGTTGTTTGCTATGAATCGTCTCAAGAAGAGTTGTGCGCTGCCATCTTCCTACTCAGAATCGAATGCTGTATGCAAAGTATGCTCAAAGATGTGCCATGAATAGGCACAATTATCAAATCAGCGGTTTTAAAACAAAAATTTTAAAATAATCTAAACGCGATTTAGAAAAAACCAACCATTTGTTTAGTGCAAATAAATGTTGTAAACAAAAAATACAATTTCAAAAACAAACAAACGTCACTTACAAAAATGATGAGGCATTAAGGTTGGCAGTGTTAACCACTGCGCCAGCTATTGCCTCTAACCAAAGAAGCTCAACCAAATGCCTTATGCCTTTCTTTCAGTAACATTTCGATTTTTTTCAAATGTAAACGAGTTAAAAATTGCAAGGACCCTAAATTTTTAAGTTCAAACTAATACAGTTGACTTTAATTGTAAAATTAATTGAATAGTTAATTTTAAATACAAATAATTTAAATGAGGTTAATGTCTCAACATAATGTTTGAGGCCTGAGCTGTTTAATCTCGAGGAACAGCCAAGAGGATTTGCCTTTAATAAGGGCAAATAGGAAAAATAGGCAGCTTAGGCCTTTTGTTTGCGTATCATTATTGGAAAAGTAATTTTGGGTGGCTAAAGTTAATTGAGCAATTAAAATTTACCATAATTTAATAATTTAATTTGCATCTCATTCGTTAAATTAATCACAATTGCTTTAATTAAGGCGAACTTTATCCGCTATTTCTTACCAGTGTTGTACTACCGCCTATAAAACATAGTTAAGTAATTAAATAAACGACAATTAAAGTCACCAATTAACTAATTAATGTAAAATGAATTTTATGAAATTAATATGAAGCCAAACAATGTCAGCTTAAGGAATTTATTCATTTGATGCAATTCTCGACGTCAAGACAAAACTCAATAATCCATTTTTTCTATACTGTAACAAATTTATTATTTCATTTGGCGTTGTATCTAAAAGCAAAAATTCAAAACTATACAATAACGCTTAGAATATTTTTGAATAAATATTTCTTAATAAATTGGTGTAAGTGACAACAAAAGTTTTTCGATTAAATGACACCAATCCGGCGCTTGCTTGAAGAATCGCTTGAAGTATCGCTTGCTTGAGCGCTGAAATTGAGAATGTGCGAGTAAGGAGAATGAGGTAAATTATGAATGCCCAAAGGATATGCTCGTGTTTTTAAAAATTATTTCATGACCTATGATAAAGATCGCTTATAAAATTTTCGCGTTCCATTTCTTCTTCGATCTCATCCCGCTTTCTTTAACATGGTTTTTTATCTATCGTGTGCAAATTAGGTTCAATCAAAATTATATTTGCCGATTCATAATATTTTAGAAGCCCAACCAGCCCGTTTAGCACAAATTTATTTTTATGAAATTAATTAACTTTACATTTTCGATAAAAAAAAATACGACGTTAGTAAGAAAAATTGACTGAGTGAAAAAATGAGTGAAGCATGGTAATTAAATGGAGGTCTCCTATAGAAGGCAATTACTGTTTCCTCATCCTTCACTTTCTCCTCCTCACGTCTCTATTTGCTCTTCCTCTTTATTATTTTTTCTAAATCCAATATTGTCCGAGGCCAAAAAAATTTATGAGTTTCCTTAGGCTTCCTCAACACATTTTCCCATCTCCAGTTCCGCCTTCTCCAGCACAGGATTTATTCCTGCAGAATTTCAGGCGGACTGGAAAAACTCCTGGAGAAGTTTGATGTGAAATCAAGTCAGAACCATTTCCACATCTCAGAAGTCAATAACACTTTCTCCAGAAGCACCTCTCAGCCTCGGAAACTCACATCTCCCACCAATCAACCAGTCAAAATAAACTTGCTTCAATTTTACAACCAATCAGATGAAAGAAAATAACAAGAAATGAAATAACCTGTCAGAAATAAAATAATAAATTTAGTAGTACCAATATTCCATTTATTTTTTTATTACAATTTTAAGATCTATAATTAACCATTGTAAGATTATTTCAACAAGTTTGCGTTTTGACAGAAAATGTAGCGCATTAGCTACTTCATGGCAATGCTCCGTCAGTCTGTTCGTCGGAGATTGCTAGAGTATACTTCTTCTAACACTTTATTTAGACCTTAAGGCCTGTTTGTGGGAAACGGTGTCTAATGAAAAGGTAATGCACTAGGGTGGCACCCGCTACTTTGTTAGATGCGTTTTCATGGGTCATACTTTCTATTTAAGCATTTGCACTCCAATTTCATTTTCGACCTCCTTCAAAAAGTCTGAATTTCTGGAAGTACGTGGCGAAAAAATTAGCGTGCAAGGTAGGCAGAATTACGACTCATTTTCTAAAGTAATGAATCTCTACAACACCCTTTTTTTAAAGGATTTGAAAAGAGGATTGAAAAAGGGAATGGGATTTTTAAAACACATTTTTGGAGAAGGATTTGAAAAGCGAAACATAAAAAAGAAAAGAGAGAGAAAGTACTTTTCTGAAAAAAAGTCTCAGAAATCACTTTAATTACTGAATATGGCCAGTTATCTGGCCAGGCCAAATTTTAATTTAGTTTAATGTTGCACTAGAGGGTTTCCATTTCAAATCGGAAAATTTTGGGGTATAGTGAATGCATCCATGGTGACGGATTCTTACGAAAATTGGCACAATTACTCTAGAAACGACCCATATCTATATGGCTATTTTGAATTTTTTAATAATTATTTTTTTCGCGCCGCCATGACACTTCAAAGTCGCCGTTTTGAAAATCTTGGTACACACTTTACTCGGCAACCATTACACCGATTAACTTGCGGTTTTTTGCATTTGAACCTACATTATAATACAAAAACCCGTTTTCAAGTGTTTGACCCATATCAAGGGTCAAGGGTACTTAAGGGTCAGACACAAGCGTATTTCCTATAGCGTAGTGTTTATGCTGTCAAACATTGTGTGCGTGGCCCTAATGTGTGGTGACCCTTAAGTACCCTTGACCATTGATTTGGGTGAAACACTTGAAAACGGGTTTTTGCATTAAAATGTAGGTTCAAATGCAAAAAAACGCTAAAGTTAATCGGTGTGCTGGTTACCGAGTTAAGTGTGTACCAAAATTTTCAAAATGGCGACTTTGAAGTGTTATGGCGGCGCAAAAAAATAATTTTTCAAAAATTCGAAATAGCCATTGTGATAATAGTCTTTTGTAGAGAAATGATGCCAATTTTTATAGGAATCCATTGCCATGGATGCATCACTATCATTCCGGTTTGATATGGAAACCCTCACTAATTAAAACATACAGAAGCATTTCTTATCAATTATAAATATGGTAACTTTGTGCATGACACTTTTCATCAATTTGCGAAAAAAAATTATGCTCAGTTACGCTTGAGCAGCTTTCATCGCTCTAAATGGAGTTTTTCCGACATCAAAGAAACCACGTCATCAATTGATGTCCTTAATTTCATCATCAATCTCCTCTGCCCAATTTAATTGAACCTTAAATAGAAAAGCTACAAACTCAAACATCGATTAAAAAAGGTAATTCTTTACAGTTTTTGGGAAAAGAATGGCGTCTCAATAGAAGATAATTAGAATTATTTAGCAAATGAACCCATAAACTGTTTATACATTTTTACTGTTCACTTTCTTGTACCCGACGCTGCCAGGAGGCGACCCCAGGCAATAAAGTGTGCAACTGCTCAAAAGTAAATTACGGAAAGGGATTTGGAAATGGCACTTTGAGAAATGTCGCTCGTTGGGAATGTCGTTTTTTATGCAAGACAGTTTCCAGACTACGACATAAAACTCAAAAACCGTAATAGGCAAGCGCCTTCTTTTTTTGAAAAAAAAATCAACATTCCACTTTCGAAATTTTGAAAACTTTTTAAACAGCCAAGTACTGGCTGTAGTTTTCGTTACCTTCAAGTGCGTAAGGAAAGTGCGTTACACAATTTTGAACCTAACCTAGAAGAACTTGAAATATAACAAAAACAAACAGCCAACAACATTTAACAAAATGCCATTTACTTTTTTCTTTATTTATGGAAACGTAAATTTTGCTTTACTTGGCAGGTAGGTCTAGGTGTTTTTTGTGTGTACTTTTATTTTGGTGTTACCAAAGGTTGTTATTTTTTTTAGGTTTTGTTAAGTAATTAACAAATAATTTAATGAGTAATCTATGAGGAAGATAAACTAATTACCATCACCTTAATTCACCTCATTTTAGTTACAGCTAATAAAAGCAAGATTTCAAAAAAAAATTCTGAAAATAAATAAATTTGTAAACACAGATGACTTTTGAGAATTTTTTTAATTGAGCAAATTCTCCGACTGTTTTTAACTTTTAAAAAATGCAGGTTTCGTTTTATATAAACTAATTTATACCCCATCGAAGGCTATACAAATTCTCTTTTTTTCGATTTTGATATTCCACCTTTTTTTTTTACTGTGCTCTGCATAAAAGGTGTAGTATGCAAATGAACCCGAGATATTTTACGTACTAAAATCCCATTGTATACGCTCATAAGATCTTCATCGAGAGGCAGAGCTGCAGGAAGCTCCAATTCACTGCCCAGCCGCAACTGCCACGGAAATTACCATTCCATGTATTACCATTTCCATTACCATTACCATTTCCATACAAAATCCTAGACTTCGAAAAAGTAATTTATAAAGAGATTTTCGTTTTTTAAACGCTGACAAATACGGCAAACTGACAAAGCTGTTGAAACAATAATTCATTCATCTTGTTTTAAGTTTATTGTTTCATGATGCTCACAATTTAAAAAAAAATAAACACAAGCTTTATTCTACAAATGTTTGCATGTGGTAAATAGCTTGTTTAAAACAAAATTTGACACTTATTCCCTCAAATCCTAATCCTAATTAGGCCATGAGGAATGTTTAAAAAAGCATGATTCCTGACCCTTCATTCTAAAATTCGCTTTGTAGCCTAATCCCAACGCAACAGAAAGTTATTTTGGGCAAAATATGTCATATATCTCTTCATTTTTTAAAACAAGTTTTTGGAAAAACTGGGCCACTTTTCGTAGGAATTGCCTGAAGCGACATTTTTTAAAGCAAAATAATCCAAGTAGCAACATTTGCATTGTTAACTTTGGCCACAGTGTTTAATAGTCGTGCGTACTACATCTAAATAACTAATTGGCATTGAAGTGATGACTTTTTTTCTCACAATATTTTGTTTAGCTTTTGTTAAAAAAAAAGAACTGAAATCAAAATTTGAACAGAAGAATTTTGAAATTCAAAATTTTGAAAATTCGAAGTCCACGTAGAATAGAATGAAACGTGATTTTCTAAATTCCATTTAAGTTAAATTTAAGTTTAAGTCATAATTCAAGGTTCAAAATTTAGTTTTCGTTTTTCGACGCAAAGTTATTACATATTGCAAGTTTCTCAAGGGCCCCTTCACCAAGGCCCTCAAGTAGAGGACCACTTAAAAAGACCCTTTTATGGATTAGGGCTACTAGGAATTGGGGGCCCTTAAAGCGTTACGATACAAGGACCCAATTCAATCAGCGTCTGCAGCGATTGTCTAAAAGCAAAAAATGATTCATTTAAAAAAATTAAATTAAAAAAAAATGCAGTTCTAAAAAGCAAAAAAAAAGTGATTGCAAAAAAATTTGTTCTAAAAATAACCATCAACTGAAAGGGAACGGAATAATAAAATTGCTCTTACAAATATTTAAATCTAATGCAAATTTCGAACAAGCACTTAATCTAAGTGTCTTTTAAAACATCGTTTTTTGTAACACTCAAACGTACAATGATTATGAAAATTGTATAATTATACCATAAAATTGTTTAGTAAACATAAACAAAATGAAGATAACTTAACTTGGTAAATTGACAATCTGACTCATTCTGGTTCTAAAACTGAAAATTATGCAAATTCTTGCACAATGAGTTGTAGTCAATCAAAAAAAATATGTATAAATGTATAACTTAATAATATAAACAATTCAAATATAAACAATTATGTTTCTTATTGGTATAATAGGATTTTTCACAACATGTGTGTTGTGAAGTAATGTTGAACGTTATGTTCTCTCGCACTTGGGTTGCACTTGTGCTGCACGGTTGCACTTGTTTTTCAAGATTCACTCGGTGTCAGGCATGACTTGAGCGAGGTTGAAAATGACGCTGAAAACGCTTTCACGGATCTGGATTTCAGAGTAGCTTCCGGTTTCCGGATCGAAAGTGGCCGTGACGCTGGGATTCAGCGATTCGAAGCGATCCATAAACGCATCTTTAACAGTCTCCCAAAACTCTCGACTCTCCTCCCAGAGTCTAAAGTTACTTTTTATCACTTTCCGTTGCCCTTAGCCTTCCCTCTGTCACATCCTTTTGAATTGACACCGCCGTGGGGTCAGAGGTCAAGATTTCACGGAACGAGGCCACGAATTTTGAAGGTCTTCCAACGAACGGCGAAAATTTGTTCAAAGGGCCTCTTCATTCATTTCAATGTACTTTCATATCTAAAAAACAAGCATTCAGAAAAAAAATGAGAAACTCAGGGAGGAAGGCATGATCACGATTTTTAAATTATTTAAAATTATTTTTAGAACAATTTTAAAAAATGATTTAATAATTCAAGCACACCAACGATATTTGCCATAAAAGTAAATTCGTCATCTAGATCTATTTTCGTCATTTGCCGCATATTTAAGCTAAATTTCAGTTGTACGACTTGGAACAATTAAAAAAAAACACTTGTGCCAGATTTTTGAAAATATGCTATTCTAAATATTTCTTTATGAATTTTGTACCCAAACGCTTCTGAAGAATTTGTCGCTTCACATCAAGACGCTGCTTCATTCCTCTTCCAGCGACTTCTGGGCATGGAGCTTCTTGATGTGCAGCGATTCCTGTTCAAACAGTTTTAGAGTTTTACGGTGAGTTTGCCGTAGGCGCGCACAATGCTTTCAGCGTTTTGAACGCTTCAAGCGATTTACACTGAGGCTTCTGTTTCGTCAATCACAGGAATTGACCTCCTTTGAAACAGGCGACTTGATCTCGGGAAATTCTTGAACCCGGGAATTTCCCGCGGAAGGCTCATTTGAACTCGCTGCGCCGCTCCAGCGTTCGTCGGACTAGCACTGGAACTGGGTCCTGGAACGCCAGCGATGCTTCCAGCGTTTTGACCACTTGGAGCAAAGCCAGCGATGCACCTGGCCATGGCCGACGTGGCGTGTGCCAAGTTCGGTCTCGCAGCCGACCACCGCCGCGACTTCCTGTAAAGGAACATGGCGACGTCCGGGTCGTACTCGGAGGCAAGGCAGTTCTCCACTGTGTTGCAGGAAGTGATCCAGTCAGCGCCAAGGTAATCCGCCCACTTCTCAAAGTAAAGGTCCTGTTTGAACAGAACCGTGTTTGAACAAGATTTCAAAAAAATTAGAACAAGATTTTCTAAACAAGGTACTTGAAAGTGCATGTGGCGATGTCAAGGGTGGCGTGTCCTTCGCAGGGTGCTTCGACTGTGGCCACATCTGCTCCACGGCAAAGGCAAAGGACAGGCGACGGATTCTGGGCGACCTGGCGCTTTCCAGCGTTTCGAACCTGTGATTGGTTGAATAGTATTAATATTTAGCTTAATTAACTGCAGCGATTTGCGCTGAAATCTGAAATAACCTTAGAAAAAAATCAAGACCACAATTAGTTCTTACACATGGAAATAAGCGTTTCATTTTAGAGTGGTTTTGTGTAAGAAAAAAGTCGAGGAAATGTTTGATGCTGTACCAAAAAAAAATTTTTTTACATTCTCTCCTAAGGATCTGAAAACTTTTTTTTTTAGAATTTTTTTTTCGAAAAATTCTGACTTATTTAGATAACCGTCTAATTAAAGATCCTTTATACCTCTTTTACCTTTACCTCTAAAAGATAATGACCAAAATACAAATTTAAGTGAGAGTAAAAGCATCAAATCGTGTTAGCAGCATTCTATATCTCTGAATTTGAAGAACAAACTTTTAGAATATGGTATGCCAAAAACAATTGTGTTTGGATTTTCTCTCAGTTTTTGAAAACTTGTTTAGAAAGAATTTTTTTTTATAGAAAAAAAAGTTTTTAAAAAAAGGAGACTCGGCTCATCAAAGATCCTTTATGAGATAATGACCGAAGTAAAAAAAAAAGTGAAAGTAGAACCATCAAATCGTGTTAGCTCTGAATTACGAGAGGAGCAAACACTTAGAAATACTTTTTCCATAAGGAAAAAACATAAATTTTTGTTTACACTTGACCCTTTTCGTGAAACAAAGGGTTTGATCGTACGGTCTGATCTGTGCGTATCCCTTTGTCTCACCGGTGAAATGAACTCCGAGGAAGAGAGGAATTCCTTGGGAACATTGAATGAAAGACCATGCTCGGGGAAAGTGTCTGCAAAAAAAAATGAAACAAAGGATTTTTGGGATACAATTTTTTTTTTTTAATTTTTAACTTTCCCTTTTGAAATTTTTAAACGACCCATTTGTGTGTGTCACAAACTTAAACGCCAGACTCAATTTCATGGAACAAAAAGTTGGCAAAATTTGTATCAAAGTAGTTTAGAGAGTGCTTTAAGGATAAAAAAAAAGTTTGAAAAATGTTTTTTTTATAATCTTCATTCTATTTTTCTACTGGTTTATTGGTCGTGACCCTTTTGGGTCACACCTATTCCTGACCCCTTTGTAAGTATATATTGTCACGGGCACCTCATGTGCCACCGTGAACTCTCGGCGGGGTCGACTGTGCTGTGGGTGATGCGCTCAATG
>JAQFYP010000469.1:0-22880 GCA_034694865.1 Bilobella braunerae | reverse complement strand
GTAACATTCCGCTGTTTTACGGGCCTAGTCCACAAACACCACCTGAAATCAGGTGCGGCCGTAGCTTTTGCCTGATATCCGTTAGTGACTCTAAAAGAGGCAGGTAAATCTCAAGTGGTGAATTGTACAAATAATTTTACTCTTATAATTATTACGATATGAAACAAGTTAACCTAGACTAGGAGAAATAAAAAGGTAAATGCGCGCTATTCGACATTCCCGCAGAGCGGCTGGTCAACATTTAAGTGAGTGGTAGTGACGTGGAAGGAATAACTCATTAGCATTCATGTATGGAAATGAGAATAGTTTTCTTAATTCTCACAAGGCTATTGGGAAACCTATCGAGAAATTTTCATACCCTCTGACCATCACCCTCTGGCAGGTTAGTAAAAACCATTTTTAGTATTTTAAAATTGAAAATTGAAAAACTCGAATCTATTTAAACTGTAAATCCGTAATAGATAGTCCAACAAAGTATTTATTTCTTGAGTTTGATGTTGAAAAGGAAATGTAATAGTTGATAATATGATATTTGATTTAGTATTTAATTAACCTAAAATATGTGTATAAGCACAAATATGTAACCTGTGACTCGTGTCGGGCCTACGTCAAACAAACGATTTGATTTGAATGACTTGATTTAGGCTTTTAGTTTGTTAGTTCGAGTATCATGTTCTTATTTCATCCTGATTCGTTTTAACTTACTTCTGTACGTCGATTAGACAAATAAAAAATTTATAGAAAACTGTACACAACTGTGCTAATTATAGATATGACGTATGTGAAGAAATGTGTAACAGAGTATCCTAGGCCCTTAGTCCGGGGGTTAGGAGCCTTCTCTTACGTTGGAAAGTGCCGAGTTCGAGTCCCGGCTCCAGCACAGTAAAAAAAAAAGTGGTGGTGCGCGGTAGTGATGAGTGAAAACGTGGAAAGTTGCGGTCGTGGGGGCTGAACATGGGTCAGTAAGCGCACGTAAAAATTCCTAAAAAAAATCCATAAATTCCTTCAGGCCCTGCCTGAGCAGAGGTTCTTCGGTTGTGAACCCCTCGTTCACTGCCCAGCAGAACCTCCCTTCGTTTTTCCTCAGAAGTTCCTCGTAAACTGACAGGCATATACCACCCTACTCCACTCACTAACACAAGCAAATGTTGACCTGGCCAATGGCGAATGTATCCGAACAAGAAAGAATTAGCAAAATCATTGCTAAATTAAGTGCTAAACAGTGATAATGTGAATAATAAAATTTGAACAGTGTATCTCAATACCTTTGATGTTGTAAAAAAAATTAAATCTCCTCTCAAAAGCAATGCCAAGTGCATGCCAAATTTCAAAATAAACATCACTAGTGTTGGTCACACCTGATTATGCAAAGCATACCGTTCGTTTATATGGCCCTTCTCATGACTGAGAAGGGCCATATGCCTGTTCAGGAGTCACAACCTCGAGCAAATTGGACGCAATCGAAATTATTCTTAACTAGCAAAATAAATCCGTCTTAAAACTGAGACTTAATTTAGACTTAATTTTCTATGCTACGTCGGCCCTAATATTTGGGTTTCCCAATACAAATTTATTCAAATACCCTTCTATAGATTTTCTGGAAAAACGGATTAAATGCGGGTGGGAGTGTTTTATTTTTATTATTATTTATTAATTGATTTAAGGCTCACCCATATCAACATGGTGGGAGTGCTTTATTGCAACTCAGCTTTTGAAGTTTCGAGTTTGTGTGCGTAGACTCGTTTTTGTTACCGGCGCGCAGTCCCTCATACGGCAATCAAAAATGTGGCCATAATAAGGTCGTTTAATAAGGAGAAAAGGCATGGCCTCTGTGCTTTTTATTTTTGTCACTTTTGGCCATGGTAAGTGGACCAATTGCTTACTTATTTGCCAATGGACGTATTTGCTAATGAAAGTTAATTAGCTGCCTTGAAGAATGCAAAGTCGTAAACAAAATTGCTCGGTAATTGTATGTCTTTGACATGAAAGAGGCGACGTGACTGCAGAATTGGTAGCTTCTACGGAATACAGATAGAAGTGCTTCATAACCAATTCTGCTTAAGTAAGGAAACTACACGTGTATTCATTAATTCACTCACTAGGGGAAATGTGGCGTAGTCCAATTAATTAGAGACTCAAATAAAATTATGAATTCTTAGAAACCTAGTACGCTCAAATTTTTAGAACTTGAAGTTTAAGAGTTTGCTTTAAGTCAAAATTACCACATTAACACACGTTAGATAGTCGAGTTGGTCTAGTGCTTAGAGCGTATATTTCTCTCCACTAGCCAGCCTGAGGAAAGGGGTTCGAATACACTGATCAGCGACAAAAAACTCTTCACTATTGGCTTTTCACTTAAGGAGTTGCCTTGAGTCTGACTGTGTATGTCCGTATCTCTGTGATTAGCCATTACACCGTGAGATGTTATAGAAAGTTCCCGATAGGTTTCCCAATAGCCAAGTGAGAATTCGTAAGACGACCCTCATTTGCAGAAATGTATGCTATTGAGTCCTATTTTCAAATCCCTAACCACCCCGTTACATGTTGACAAGCAGCTCTGCGGGAATGTCAAATAACGCTCTTTCACTTTTATTTATGTTGACGCGTTTTAAATAGCAAAAAGAATTTTTACGTCTATTATGTTATTATATTATTACGTCCCGCTCTGCGATAATTTCAATTGACGCTCCTTTACATTTACACCAACAAATTGCAACACTATTAAAAAATACAACAAATATACTTAATTAATATAGCGGAGCGTTATTTGACATTCCCGCAGAGCGGATGGTCAACATGAAAGGAAGGGTAAGGATGTGAAAAGGATTAGGAGCTCATTAGCATAAATGTTGTCATCACGCAGGCACAACAGACTATCCGTAACATTCCGCTGTTTTACGGGCCTACAGCAAAAAGAACGAGGACACCAACCTGACATGAGGTAGGGCCGTAGCTTTCGCCTGATACCCACATGTGACTATGCAAATGAGGGCAGTCTTTAGGATTAGCTTAACACTGTTGGGAAACCCTATCAGGCAATTTCCATATCCTCTGTCCGTGTATGCCTAGTTCACGGAGATACAGGCATATACAAGGTCAGAGGCAAGGTAATTCCTTTAAGGGATTAACAGAAAAGACTGTTTTGTGGCTGATCGGGGGATTTGAACCCCCGATCTCATGATGGCTAGTGAAGAGGGACTGAAGCTCCAACCACTAGGCCACCACCGCCAACTACTTAATTATTGCAAATAAAATCATCTCAACTACAGACTAGCAGTATAAAGAAATTTAAAGCAATAAATTAAAACAATGCGGTGCACTGAATAAATGTACTTTATTAATAGTAAGGAATAGTTTACACAGGTAAAATTTAAATAAAATTAGGGCAATCTCAAGGCAAATTTGAAGTTACAAATTTACACCATTTCAGTGACCCATTTGTCATCGTGGAATGGCAAATCGGTTTTTCTTGATTCATAAAAATTTGGCAACGGTTCATCTTTGCGAATGCGTTCCTTTGACATAGAGATAACTTGGAGGGTATTCTCCTGAGATACTCGAATGCGGACCACAAAATGATAGTATGATTTTGGAAAAATTTTTAAGACTTTTGATCTAATCCAAAATATTACAAGCCAGTCGTCGCCTTCGGCCTTATAAGCAACTGCATAGATGTAGTTCTCTTCCAATGCAAGTTCGGTTTTTCGGTCAAATGCTGCAGTTCTTATAGCCCCTTTGGAGTCATCTGTTCGACAGAGAAGGAACAATTCCACTTTCGTTTCCACTCTCAGGTAGACCTGCACAAACAAATGGGGAATTTGTTATTTCGTTGAAGTGTTTGTTTACTTATTTGTTTATTTTGAAATATTTAGATGTGCCGCTTACAGAATGTGCGAGAGTCACCAGCTCAAGCAACAAAAATGTTGATACCAGTATACTTTTCATTATGTTTGGTAAATTCAATAAAAAAAATTACAAATCTCGCCAATTTTTGCCAATGTACAATTTTTTACTTGATTTGGAGTTGTTGAAGGACTTGCTTTAAATACGTTTCTTTCTCAAAGGAGAAGTACTACTCAGCCTGCATTACAGGTTTGTGTTTGACGTGGAGGCACGTGAAGCTGACTTTTTTCTTCATTGTGCATCCCGTTTTCTTAAATAATTTTATTATTTGTTACATATTTGTGTGCGTAAAAGCCTTAATTTTATGGCCATACTTTCCTATGTAAATGCCCAAAGAGGTCACTCAAAAGGTCACCTACTTTTATATAGTGCTAGGAATGGGTATCATTTTTGTTTTAAATATTGGAGTTTAGTAAGAAGTGTAATAACTTCTTTGCATTAATGGACCCTGTCAGGCCCTTTCCTTTAATGGTCATGTTTCGCTAGTACTACAATAAATGATTAATGCCTAAATAATGCTTAAATAATGCCTTAATTGCTTTGAATTGGGTGTCAACCATGAAAATCGTTTTGAAGTAAAGGTATTTCATGAGATGATTATAGTCCTTTTTGCAATTTTACATTTGTGAGAAATTGCAAAGACAGTCTAGCGTTGTGAGCCACCGTCTGTCTTCACTGGTCAGCTTGCAATCGGAGGTTCGAATCTCGCTGCCCGATGAGATGAGGCCGTATCTAAAGTTTTTCTTTTTACTATACTCTTGTCCTGTGTCTTCGTCCTTAGGCAACTATAATGGAAATGCAACGGTTGTGTTTTTGTTTGATGACTACACATGCTAGTTATATCCTTCGTAACCATATCGCAACCCTCTCTCAACAAATTGACCAGCCGCATGGTGCTAACAACAAATAAATTTACAAAAAAAAAATCTAGAAGAAAAGCTTTGAAAGTACTTATTCTAAAGAAAATTTTTTTTAGAAATAGGGATAAAACCTATTGGAAAAATAAGGAAAACTAAAGTGTTATGAATTGGCAGGTTTACATAAAGTTAATTCACTTGCCTTGCCCGTGTAGAATTCCTAGAATCCTATTGGTTTACCTAACTTACTGACTCGGAAAGTTATGCAGGGTTACCATACCTATTTTGCAAAATTTTGCACCACTTTTGCAAAATAATTTTGCAACATAATTTTTTCGAAATGTATCCTTTTTCACTGTCATTTAATTAATAGCGTTGCTAAAATTTTTGAAGCAAATTGTGTTAAATTTAAGATCGCCGAAGTAAAAACCCTAATTATTCTTGTGTCCTATACAGTTTTATATTACTAAAATATATAATTTAAAATAAAAAATTATTACTAAATATAATACAGAGTTAGTTGGCGGCCTCGAGGCGCAACGCAAAGACAAACCCAACTTTTTTCTGTTGATTTACAACAACTGGCCCGTGGCCTAATGGTTAGAAGCGTTGACATAAATTCAAACAGCGTCAAAGTTTCGAATCCTGCCAACTTCAATATTTTGTTTCCCTTTTTTTTTGTAATTAACTTTTCAAAATGGCTAAAGAACTTCGTTCCAATGATTCAGTAAACTCCCTATTTGTAATTTCAATTAGATAATTACGATAAACAATTAACAATAATTAAATTAAAGTTGAGTTTTACATGTAAATGGGGGTTCTTATGTACGCTGAAGCTAACTCTGACCTTGAAATTGCTAAATGCTAATTGCTGGGTTTCCGGTCTTAGATTGGTGGTAAATAAGCCGAGTGGGTCTAGTTGGTGATACCATCCAAGAGCCATCCTGAGATCCTGGGTTCAAATCCCGCGGTCCAACGTAAAAACAAACCTTTCCTTTGGTTTACTCTTAAGACGTTTCTTTGTCTGGCTTGTGTATTCCAGTTCCTATCTGTTCACGATACTACTGCAGAACCAGAGGACATGGAAAAGAGGCTATTTTGACTCTTGTGTAATTCAACATAAGGAAAAGGCACGTTATTTGACATTCCCAAAAGCGGATGGTCAACATAAAAGGAAGGGTAGGGATGTGGTAAGGATAAGGAGCTTATTAGCATAGATGTTGTCATCAAGCGGGCACAGACTATCTGTAACATTTCCGCTGTTTTTCGAGCCTAGTCCACAAAGGGAGGACACCAAGCTCAAATCAGGTACGGCGGTAGCTTTCGCCTGACAAACGCAGGTGACTCTATGCAAATGAGGACAGTCTTTGGGATTACCTTAACACTGTTGGGAAACCTTATCCGGTACTTTACATGTCCTCGGTCTGTGTATGCCTAGTTCACGGAGATCCGGGCCTCGGATCCCGGGCCTCCCGGAGATCGCCTCTGACACATGGTCAGAGGCGAAAAAATCTCCAAAGGACAAAGCCAACAGTGAAAACTGCAGCTCTAACCACTCGGGCATTCTCGCCAACTAAGGCAATCCTCAACATAAGTTTAAAAAATCATTTTCATTTGCATACACTGCATACACCTGTATGCAGCTATTATGTTAACATTCTTCATTACCTCAGGTCTGACCAATAGCCTCGGCCTTTACGTTTGAATTAAGAAAAGGAACCTATTATTACGCACGTAAACAATTTGATGGCAAGAGTAATGCGAATTATCTCCTTCGCATTCCCATTTTTTCCCTAGCCCGTACTCCTCTGCATTAGGCACAAAAGCTACTAGAAATTCAACTTAATTTGCTTGTATTGCCTGTGGTGAAATCCCAGTTTTCTGTTGGCTATCTTATCTTTGAAAATAATTTTGCAACAAAATATGCACGTAATTTTGAAATCCAGCTATTCATTTTTTTTTACTGTGGTTTAATTAAAAGCGTTAATTTTTGGAACAGTTTTTAGATTTTGTGTCAAATTAAACTTCGTTAGAACAGGGGCAAACATAACTTAGTTAGTTATTCTTAACGCGAATTTATTCGATATTGCAAAGAATTTAAACGTCTTCTCTCTCAAAAGCAATGTCAAAAGCGTGCTAACTAAACAATGTCGTGTCTTACAAGAAACTACCCTTGTGCTCGTGACTACTATTTGGAGCACACCGTCGTTGGAAACTTTTTCCTAACGAACGAATTTTTTTGCTTTAGGAGATACGGCATCAACCCAATTGGACACTATTGCGACGCTGAGAACTCTGGCTAGTTGGAGCTCCGTAGAGTAGTATATAGCATTTTATCGCCAATTTTTCCTTAACTAGCTAAACAAACCCATCTAAACACGGAGACGTCTACTTCATCCATATTTTTTTACAGTGACCGATGTAGGGACGACAAAGTGAAGGTGGGATTTCTTAGTTTAATACAACTTTTTAAGTTTTGAGCTTGCGCGCGTAGACTCTTTTTTTTTCACACGCACAACCACTCCTTGTCTAGTTAAAAATACGGCCATTAAAAATTGCGTAATAAGTAGAATCCGCATGACTTCTGTGATTTTTATTTTTGTCCCTTTAATGTGATTTAAAGAATTGGCCAATGGAAATGGACCAATTAGTTTGAAAATTATTTAAAAAAAACCATAAGGTAATTGTTAGAAATTCATTTACCGAATTTGCTTTGTATGTTTTTGTATTAAGCGGACATGTCTCTCTGCTGGACGTTCTGCGTTGAAAATGCCAAAAGTAGGTCTAGAATTCTGAGAAGATTTGTCTTGAAAAAAGCATAGGTTATGTTTGCATAGGAAAAGAGAGACGTGACTACTGATCTAATAGCTGCTACAAAAATTGAGAGAGAGAAAAGCTACATAACACAATTTCCTTGAATAATAGGTCTACACGTTTCTTTATTATTTCACTATTTAGGGGGAAGGCGGCAGAATCCAGTAAACTTGAAACGTGTAATAATAAAATAATAAAATGCCGAATTTTTTAAAACCTATTATGCTCAAATACTTAAGAGAAGACTTTAAGTTTAAGTCTTGGCTATAAGAAAAAGTAAGCCGTAATGTAACTTGTGTTGTAACAAATTTCACTAGGAAATGAAAACGAGGCAATGTTTTGGATTTAAGTTATTCACTTTAATAATAACAAAGTACGATTTCAAAAGAAAAAAAACACAATTTGAAATAGAGATAACTTGCAAGTTATCGTTAATTGTGATTTTGGAGTAATTTCTTTGACATAGCTTGTAAGGATTTTCTTTGGATTAGACTGTCCGGAAGGCCTATTCAGAAGAACAGTAAATTGTAATTTGTCTTTTCTTTGATGAGTTTTAATTTATTTACTTGTTTATTTGGAAGAACCACTTACTGATTGGGGGAGAGCCAAAAGCTCAAGCAACAAAGTAATAAAAAATAATTAAAAATAAATGTATCAAACAAATAATAACATAATAATGTAATAAACAAATCTCGCACTTCAACGTAAAAATATCTTTATCGAAAGTCTTTTTTGTGGTACTTCTTTACCAACATGTTGTCCCGCCGCCAGGCACCAATGTAAAATAAAGTCTTACATTTCAGCAATTTTCGCCCTAATGGTTACAAAAATTACATTCTTCCGTATTAAAAGGATCAGCTACATAGTTTAACGTTGCTACCTGAAATATATTTATTGATAACAAAATGTATTATGAGTTTACAGATTTACATAAGCCTAATTCACGAGTATTGCTTATGTTATATTCCTAGAATGATGTTGGCTTACCATTTTTGTTTACTGTGCCTTCAAAAACGTATGTCGAGGTTACGTGTTTATCCTATCCTCGAAATCGATTTTGCAAAAAAATATTCCCGTAATATAGCAATTAGAACTAGTCTTTCATATGGTTTTTTTAATTAACAGCGTTAATAGAGATGTTGGAATAAATCGTATCAAACTTTATTAAACAAGAAGCAATTAACTAAATTATTGCCTTAGTCCGGAGGTTAGGACCAAGTGTTCATGGAAACGAATAAAACAAAGTACGCAATTTGTATCATTCGTTTCTATGAACACTTGGTTAGGATTTTGGTCCCAACTTGCGTTGGTGCCGAAATCGAGTCCCGGTTCCAGCACAGCAAAGACTGGGTGGTGTGGAAGTGATGAGTGGAAGCGTGAAAATTGCGGTCTTGGAAGAAGAGATTGGGTCGGTATGCGCACAATGGTGTTGAGCCTCCGACTCTAACCCCATAATCACTGCCCAGCAGAACCTCCCTTGCCTTTGTCCTCAGAAGTTCCTCGTCCACTGAAAGGCATATACCACCCTCCCCCTTATTACAGCTTATTACGTCCCGCTCTGCGGGAATTTCAATTGACGCCCCTTTACATTTACATGAACAAATTGCAACACTATTAAAACATACAGCAATTAAACTTAATTAATTAAAAAAAAATCATCTCAACTACAGACTAGCAGTTTAAAGAGATTTAAAGTAATAAATTAAAACAATGCGATGCACTGAACGAATGTACTTTATTAATAGCAAGGAATAGTTTACACAGGTAAAATGTAAATAAAATTAGGGCAATCTGGAGACAATTTTGAAATTACGAATTTACACCATTTCAGTGACCCATTTGTCATCGTTGAATGGGGAATCGGCCTTTCTTGAGATTCTTGGTAACGGTTCATCTTTGCAAATGCGTTCCTTTGACATATAGATAACTTGGAGGGTATTCTCCTGAGATACTCCAATGCGGACCACAAAATGATAGTATGATTTGTGAGTAACTTGTATGCGAAATATTACAAGCCAGCCGTCGCCTTCGGCCTTATAAGCAACTGCATAGAAGTTGTCCTCTCCCAATGCAAGTTTGGTTTTTCGGTCCAATGCTGCAAGTCTTATAGCCCATTTGGAGTCATCGATTCGACAGAGATGGAACAGTTCCATTTTTGTTTCCACTCTTAGGTAGACCTGCAAAGACAAATGGGGAATTTGTTACGTCGTTTAAGCGTTTGCTCACTTATTTGTTTATTTTGAAATATTTAGATGTGCCACTTACAGAATGTGCGAGAGTCACCAGCTCAAGCAACAAAATAGATGATACCAGTAAACTTTTCATTATACTTTGTAAAATCAAAAAATGTGTACAAATCTCACAAATTTTTGCCAATTAAAAATTTTTTTACTTGATTTGGAGTTGTTGAAGGACTTGCTTTAAATAGGTTTCTTTCTCGAAGCAGAGGTATTACTCATTCTGCATTACAGATTTGTGCTTGACATGGAAGCAAGTGGAGCTGACTTTTCTGTTCTTTGCGCATGAATTTATCTTATACTATTTTATTAAACCTAAGAAGGTTTATTATTTAAAAATTGAAAACTAAAACTCACAAACACCACAAGTTTTTTTTTCGATATTTTTTTTACCTAAAAGTCCTATTTTTTGATGGCCGAACATTCTCATGTGAATGGCAGATAATGGTCACACAAATGGATAATTACTCTCATATGGCGCGTATGGCTCTAATATTACAAATACATTACCTTCTTTGCAGGTAGCCTGGTAGCCTTTTTAGTGGTTAGTGCATCGCACTCTCCACACTGCACTCCCGGGTTCGAATCCCACGGCCGCCTCCGTCCTCATGTGTGTCGTTTTCCCACTGGGTTTTTCCACACAACTCGGCCCGAATTGGCGTGAGGACATCGAGCATAGGGCTCCCCAGCCCTCTAGTGGGTGGCTAGAGCGCGCCCTCGAGCCCCATAGGCCGATGCCTGCAGGGGGTTGTAGTAAATCATAATAAAAAAAATACCTTCTTTGCTTTTGGAGTGGCGGGTGAAGTTAGTTTGAAGTTAGCAGAAAACTGCAATTAAGGAAAAAAGTGCCAAATTGGCAGAATACATTAGCAGAAAAAGCCGTTAACAAATAAGTGTCAAATTGGCAGTAAAACTTGCAAAAAAATGCAATTGCAGAGAAAAGTGTAAAGATAGCAAAAAAACGAATAGTACTGTTGAAGAGAAATAAATTCTATAAACTCATGCTGTGGGAAGCGAAGCGTGAATGTGCATGTTCATGTCAAATGAACTTCCATCGAATGACAGAAGGACGCAGAAATTTAAAATGTTAATGCCCTTTTACCTGTTTCATTTACTATTAGCTAAAGCCTTTATTAATTTGCGAATTTACATTCTTTATTTTTTAAAAGTTTGTTTGAACTTGAATTTTATAATTTTTAAACACAAGATAATGTTTAAAGGTCAAGGTTAGTTTGAACAAAGATATTTGTTAGGTTAAAGAAATTGGTAAGTAGAATCAAACTGTGGACTAGCGCAATAATTATCTCCAACGCCTGTAGGTTAAGTGTCTGGTCAATTATGAAAATTTTTATTTTTTTACTATATACAAAACTAAAATAAGTATTTTTTTTATTGTTTGATCAACAACTCTGCTGGCTTTCCTGTGTTCATAAAATCGTGGCAGTAATCTTGTTTTGAAAAATTATTAGTTATAACAAATGCTAGCGATAAATTGTTATGTTCTTAACATTGAGAAGGGTACGCGATAACAGAATTGGTAGCTTCTACGTGAACAGAATCACTACATAATTTTTTTTTGCTTAATAGGGTGATTCAAGGCTACCTTGCTTTTTGAAAATTTCCAAGGGGATAATGCAAAGTAAATGGAAAATCCGAAATTACGCGAGAGTTTGTACCAAAGCTCAAAGTAGACCTACAAGTCACCACAATAACTCGATGGAAACAAAACAATTAAGGCTACTTAGTTAGTGTGAAAAATTTATAAAAAGTTAACTCTTACTACTTATTTTTTCAAAAGTAAAACTTCAAAGCTTAATATTTAGGCAATTGAAATTAAGATATTCGAATGTTTTACACTAACGAGGTAGAAAATTTAGATACTATTTTTTAGACCTTCCGCAGAATTTTAGGTAGACCACAAGTGATCTTATATTCCTCTGAAGGAGAAAAATTGAGATTTTTTTAAAAGGCGGAAGTTGGCATTAGTGAACCTTTTTATGTACACTATGAACACACTGAAAATGAATTGAAGAGGAAGATAAACTTGTCGGGCCTTATAGCCAGAATAATAAATTGCAACAAATCGTTACTTAGTTTGACTCATTTTATACAGCAATTAAAAAATCTAAACGTTTTCGAGTATTCAGCCATTAAATTAATTGGAAGAAAACAATACTGCACTGAATATTAGGGAAATCTCGATCTGTCTTTGCTGTATAATATATTGTACTTGAGAATAGTGCTGATATTATTATTGAAACTGCATTATTATTCTGAAAAACATGGTCTGCTGCGGAGCAGTTTTAAAAATAGAGCATAGCCAATGACTGACTAGTAATTTGTTGAATTTAGTTCGTAACTATCAGATACGAAAATTCATCGATTGTTTAATCTTAGCCTTGAAGCGCCACCTTAAGTAAGACACGATGCATTATTATTCCACTCATTGGGAGAAATGTGGCGAAATCCAATTAATTTGAAATGTGAAATAACATAACATTTGTTATTCTAGAAACCTATTATGCTCAGATACTTAGTACTTGAAGATTTTTGATGTATTTGCTTTAAGGAACATTTAAAGTTTAAGTGTAAATAAACCGTGATAAAACGGTCAGTATCAGTAAATCAGTAGCGAAAGTATAAAAACTAAAATTAGAAAAATAGTAAAATCATTAAAAAAATAGAAGTCCTGGTTTTCGGAGGTCAAGGGGCCATTTCCGAGTGAAAGGGTAGGGTATTCGGGTCCAACATAAGTTTTTGTTTCAAGCAAATCTAGAGTTTGACCTTGAAAATTCATTTTGTTGTCAAAAGGTTATTTCATCCTAACTATCATCCTCAACTTTCATTTTTATGAATCTTAAATTGAACGTTCTATAAACTCAAGTTAAGGTATGCGCAAGTTGGGCACCACTTGACCATAAAGCATCGTGAAATTTACCAATCGGTGGACACTTACCTGTAATGGGAATAGCCTAAAATTAATTCTGTATATAAAAAATATATAAATGCATCTGTAATTACATCAATTACCAAGTTTTTGCTGGTAGATATTTTTTTTTATTCAGCATGAAGTAATTGCAAGTCTTACAACTTCAAGTCAAAAGTCAATTGTGCATAAAAACAAGTTGGAACGTACTACTGAAGAACAAGAAGGTTTAATTTCATCTTTACCGACAACGATTATGATACATAGTGTGGAACTGCAGTAATTTTGTGACCTAAAAATAAGAGTTATATTACAATAGAGCAAAATATGCCTTTAAGAAATCATTTTGACTTAGAATTGTGTTATTAAATTTTTTGAAAAAAAACAACAAATTGTGGTTCAGGTTTCAGGTTCAGGTTCTTTGGAACAAAGTTTCCACAGTTTGTGAAGATCCTGTTGATGTTAAAATGTTGAGTAAGTACTTCAACGTACTTACACAGGGGAACGTTTCCCTATATAAGTTAGGAACATTTCCTTGCACGATATTGCTCAAAACTGAAATTGAAAACCATGGCGTCTAAAGTTCTCATTTGACTTTTTGCCATGGCCTTCATCGTTCTTGTGTTTCCCTTAGGTAAGACATTAAAACAAATTGAGGAACATTTTAACCGTACAATGCGACAGGTTGTGGATTTACTCAAAATGAAGTTTTACTATTTTTACTTACCTTACCTTATGTTTCTTCATCAAGGTTCTTAAACACAAGTACTGCTATTAAGGTAAAAATGTGAGACAAGAGCTTTAATAATATTTTTGCTTTACTAGGCGATGCTTGCCTTCTTTACGACAAAAATTTAATGAGAAACGTTGGCAGAATGCAAATTTTTTTTAGATGAATCTCAAACCCTCACCATCAATGAAGTAGCATCATGCTATACGGCTTCGCCATAACTTCCCACTCTGGCTCCTTGCAAAAAAAAACGTGTTTTAGAAGAACCTTGTACTAGTGCTTCGGTGTAACAATGCCGCAATATATATAATCCGTGTGATATATTTTCAATACAAATAAAACCACTTTAACGCATCCAAATCTGCTATGTTTTGGCATTGCAACTGTTACTTGTTGCTCCTGGATCTGGTGACTAGTAAAAATTGGGGCGACAATTTAGGTTTATGTTAAGGGTTATAAAAAAAATATTCGGGATTTAAAAACTCGGTACTATTCAAATTGTAATTCGGTAGTTGATGGGTTAAAGGCTGCATTTTTTGGTTTACACTGCACAATTGCCGTTGCTGTATTTTGTGAATCACAAGATTTGACGGTTTGTATCATTCGTAACTTCCAAACTGTTATGCAATTAAGGAACAAAAAATTATTTGAATTTGGATGATACTCAACACAAATCCCCACTCCACCACTCCACTAGCCAGCCTGAGAACTGGGGTTCAAATCCCCTGATCAACCACAAAAAAGTCTACGCCATTGGCTTTCCCCTTAAAAAATTGCCTTGCCTCTGACTTTGTTTGTCCTTGTTTGTACATTGTACGGTCAGAGGATATAGAAATTTTCCGAGAGGTTTTCTAACTGCCTTGTCAGATTTAAGAAGACGATCCTCATTAACATACATGTATGCAAAGGAACTTGTATAATTCCATACCCTTACCCATTCCTTTACATGTTGACCAGCCGCTCTGCGGTAATGTTAAATAACGCTGTGTTATCCTTTACTACATTTGATAGCTGTAATTCAATATGTATTTATTATTTCACCCCTTAAGGAAAAGGAGGCAGAATCCTGTAAATTCTGTAAATTTAAAATGTGAGATATTAAAATGCCGAACTGATCATTTGAAGTATGATCTCTAAGTTCGAGTTGAGATGTTGAAGAAAGCAGAAGTGTCACTAGAGGTATCAGTAAATTACTTTGTCTTAAGTAAAGCGCGGCAAGAATGGAGGCGAGTTTGTTATGTTTTGACATTTTACTTAACAACCTTCAAGCAGTTCCATTGACAAGAGTTTTCGTACGTTGATTTGTAAGTAATGAAAACTTGAGAAGCTTTTTTTAAAAAGTTCAATACTAAGGAAAAGGTGAATACTTTGATTTATCAGCAGATAAAAAATTAAATGTTGTGATTCACGGATTGCCCCATCCAAATTGTACAACGTCCAAAGTTTTCCGATGGCTGTAATCATTAATTAACGTAAATTTGCCCTTTAAAGCTGTTAAATATTTTCGGGGCCTGTGATGCTGTCTTTGTGGCTATTGAAAATGAATTTAAATTAGAATACGTTTAGCAACTTAAACTAGAAACGCGCAGTTTTGTGTTGCTAAATTTGGAACGATGATTTGATTAGCTTTGCCTAAATGTAAGTCTCATTTTTTGACGTTTGTCCTATGTTACGTAGACGTCGTATTGAAAATACGTTACTCAATCATCAAGCTTACAGACAAAAATATAGGGATTTCTGGTTGAATATTATGGTCAATTTAACGTACGATAGTAACGAATCTAAACAAGCCTCGATAGTCCAATTACATTTAAGTAGATAGTTTACGCATTTTAGCAAAGCATTGTGATGCTGTCTTTGTGTCTATTGAAAATTAATTTAAGTTAGAATACGTTTAGCAACTTAAACTAGAAACGCTCAGTTTTGTGTTGCTAAAATTTGGAACGATGATTTGATTAGCTTTGCCTAAATGTAAGTCTCATTTTTTGACGTTTGTCCTATGTTACGTAGACGTCGTATTGAAAATACGTTACTCAATCATCAAACTTACAGACAAAAATATAGGGATTTCTGGTTGAATATTATGGTCAATTTAACTTACGATAGTAACGAATTTAAACAAGCCTCGATAGTTCAATTACATTTAAGTAGATAGTATACGCATTTTAGCAAAGCATTGTGATGCTGTCTTTGTGGCTATTGAAAATTAATTTAAGTTAGAATACGTTTAGCAACTTAAACTAGAAACGCGCAGTTTTGTGTTGCTAAAATTTGGAACGATGATTTGATTAGCTTTGCCTAAGTCCCATTTTTGACGTTTGTCCTATGTTACGTAGACGTCGTATTGAAAATACGTTACTCAATCATCAAGCTTACAGACAAAAATATAGGGATTTCTGGTTCCATATTATGGTCAATTTAACGTACGATAGTAACGATTTTAAACAAGCCTCGATAGTTGAATTACATTTGAGTGGATAGTATACGCGATTTAGCAAAGCATTGTGATCCTGTCTTTGTGGCTATTGAAAATTAATTTAAGTTAGAATACGTTTAGCAACTTAAACTAGAAACGCGCAGTTTTATTTTGCTAAAATCTGGAACGATGATTTGATCAGCTTTGCTTAAGTCGCATTTTTTGACGTTCGTCCTATGTTATGTAGACGTCGTATTGAAAATACGTTACTCAATCATCAAGCTTACAGACAAAAATATAGGGATTTCTGGTTCCATATTATGGTCAATTTAACGTACGATAGTAACGATTTTAAACAAGCCTCGATAGTTGAATTACATTTGAGTGGATAGTATACGCGATTTAGCAAAGCATTGTGATCCTGTCTTTGTGGCTATTGAAAATTAATTTAAGTTAGAATACGTTTAGCAACTTAAACTAGAAACGCGCAGTTTTATTTTGCTAAAATCTGGAACGATGATTTGATCAGCTTTGCTTAAGTCGCATTTTTTGACGTTCGTCCTATGTTATGTAGACGTCGTATTGAAAATACGTTACTCATCCATCAAGCTTACAGACAAAAGTATAGGGATTCCTGGTTGAATATTATGGTCAATTTAACGTACGAAAGTAACGAATCTAAACAAGCTTCGATAGTTCAATTACATTTAAGTAGATAGTATACGCATTTGAGCAAAGCATTGTGATCCTGTGTTTGTGGCTATTCAAAATTAATTTAAGTTCAAATACTATTAGCAACTTAAACTAGAAACGCGCAGTTTTATTTTGCCAAAATCTGGAACGATGATTTGATTAGCTTTGCCTAAGTCCCATTTTTTGACGTTCGTCCTATGTTATGTAGACTTCGTATTGAAAATACGTTAATCATTCATAAAGTTTACAGAGAAAAGTATTGGGATTTCTGGTTCCATATTATGGTCTACTTAACGTACGATAGTAACGAATTTAAACAAGCCTCGATAGTTCAATTACATTTAAGTAGATAGTATACGCATTTTAGCAAAGCATTGTGATCCTGTTTTTGTGGCTATTGAAAATTAATTTAAGGTAGAATACGTTTAACAACTTAAACTAGAATCGCGCAGTTTTGTGTTGCTAAAATCTGGAATGATGATTTGATTAGCTTTGCCTAAGTCCCATTTTTTGACGTTCGTCCTATGTTATGTAGACGTCGTATTGAAAATACGTTACTCATCCATCAAGCTTACAGACAAAAGTATAGGGATTTCTGGTTGAATATTATGGTCAATTTAACGTACGATAGTAACGAATTTAAACAAGCCTCGATAGTTCAATTACATTTAAGTAGATAGTATACGCATTTTAGCAAAGCATTGTGATCCTGTTTTTGTGGCTATTGAAAATTAATTTAAGGTAGAATACGTTTAACAACTTAAACTAGAATCGCGCAGTTTTGTGTTGCTAAAATCTGGAATGATGATTTGATTAGCCTTGCCTAAGTCCCATTTTTTGACGTTCGTCCTATGTTATGCAGACGTCGTATTGAATTTGTCTTCATCGAGATAAATGTGTTAACCACACAGACATATTGCCATTTTTTTTAATTTCCGTCAATCCTATATTGTTTATTTTTCTACCGTTTGTCTTAATCATGTGTAATATTACTTAACCATTACAAAACATAATTTCATTTTGAATTATAAAACTAATAATTTTTACAAACGTTTGTTCTGAATTGTTTTCCGCCTCAGCTGTTAAGTTTGGTAGGAAAATTAAGCACAAAACCTTCTTGATGCTGTTCCAGTATATTGTAGTGTTTCATTTTATATTTTTTCATTTTGTGTTGGTCTGGTTTTCGTACATCAAATTAATTGATAATTTTTGAGTAACTTTTCATTTTGACTTTTCTTTTAACCAATATATTTAATTAGAATGTATGGTTTTTAACTTGATTACAAGATTTGCTAACTTATATGGCATCCAAGTGATTGCCTTGGGATTAGTTGGGATTTACGTTCTATTTTAATTTAAAATTACTTGTTAGTATTTAAAATTATTTTAGGTTGATACTGAAATTAAATATAAGGTAGCTTTTATAGGATTTTGTTTTTGACTGTGTTATCTCTCCTTAAGCATGATTTTGTAAAAAAACAAAACAACTATGGCTTATAGAAGGTCATGTACACAGACAAGTGTTTGTGAATAGATTTAAAAAAGTACAAAAGTGTTACAGCAACAATTTTTTTCTTTTGTAGGTCTTTACATTTTTTTTTATTTTCGAGCGAAATCATTAAACCTTCTTTCAATATTCGTAACTAAAAATGTCTATTAATGAAACTAAAAATGCTACTCTCCAAAAGAGTGATACGTCAATTGTGATTCACCTCACGAATTGTTTTAATACAGCAAGTTTTCCACTTGGCACGAGAAATTTAATAATATATTTTAAGGTATATTATAATACTACGCATATTATAAGAATAAAATTTCAGCTTAAAATGAATTTTTATTTAGAATATGCGGCATGCATAGTCACTCACCATTTAGTGAGTATTTAACCTAAAAAAATGTCATTCACTTTTTCAATTATTTCTTACCTTACAAGTAAAAAGTAACTAAACCAACAGTACCTCTGACTTTCACCCCAATTTTTGACAGCAAACTATATGTTCTACAATTTAATTTTCATAACCAATTTTACGATATGATTTAATGATATTTAAGAAAATTATCCGTCATAATTTGCTCAAGTTCTCATGTTGCCATGGAAAGTACAACAAAAGTTTGTATTGTTGGAATAAAGTAAAGCTGAACTTTTTTTAATTCTGATTTCATTTTATTCTGAGAATTATTAATCATAACTAACTTTTCCGAAAATGTCGGAAAGACCTTTAATATGGCGTCATTCTCTAATGTCACTTAGAAATCTGTGTCTAAATCGCACAATTGAGATACTCCTGGGAAACAAACATGACCTCTCTCTGACCGAATCAGAAGCACTTTCATCGCATTTGGAAGCGAATTTGATCCCCGGAGCATTTCAAGCCATGGAGCGCATTGGACGTTTCAATTTCTTCTCAGCAAGTCAAATGCTCAAACTCTTTACGTCAATTCCGCTTACATTTTTGTATCAAGTGAACTTGGGCATGATGATGTAAATGTTTAAAATGACATCCCATTAATAATTCTTAGTGCGCATGCTTATTTTGCGCTGAATTACAGCCGCTCTGAGGATGTCTTCTGGCACCCAGCAGCAGGCGAATGGACGCCGTTGAGCGCTTCCGAAGGATACTTGGATGAAAAGGAGTCTGTCAATCTGTCAACTCTGCTTGAAAGGCTCAATAAGAACAACGTTGAGTGCCTATCATTTGCACTGATGTCAAACGCCATCTCACGGATTTTGCATGCGCAGCTCCTGACGTTCACAAACTTGACTACGCTTTCCGTACGAGGAGCTGCGAGTGACAGCTTCATGAGTGATATTTCAAAGCTTCTCTTAAAGCTGGAACGTTTGGACGTATGCGAATCTCCAAATCTCACTGAAATGGGCATCTTCAATTTCTTCCGCAAACGAAAACTTAGGACAATGCCTGCCGTATTGAACTCGCAAATACTTGGAACGCCATTTTTGGCCGAAAACTGCAAGTCCCTTAATACATTTTGCTGCACTACTCCAAGCACAGGTGTCGCTGGAATCGAGTGGGCATGCAGCGCCCTCGGCGCATACTTTTGCTGTGTGGGCGCAGAAGTGCGCCTAAAGGTGTTTCATGCCAATTCCATCTCTTCAAACGTGATGTGGCAAGGACTTGGCCCAATCAGCGATGTTCTGTTAGCATCCTTGACTCAACTGATTGATGATGCAAGAGAAGTTGAACGCGT
Source organism: Bilobella braunerae (assembly GCA_034694865.1). Lineage (NCBI taxonomy): Eukaryota > Metazoa > Arthropoda > Collembola > Poduromorpha > Neanuridae > Bilobella > Bilobella braunerae. Next base: position 3,097 of record JAQFYP010000469.1, on the reverse strand, counting down.
CACATCAGCCATTCGACGCATTATCTTCAATTACGGTGGCATCATCCAATACGACAGTTTTGAGAACGCGGCGCAAAACGAACTTACTCTTCATTTCCACCCGAGTGCATCAAAGCGCCTTCAAGCGCGGTTTGTAATTTCCGCACTTGGCCTGAAGTCCGTCTTTGTTTATGGAACAATCTCTGCCCTACACCTGCGGTACGTTGCTCAAAACATGGGTCAATTGGAAACTCTCCATGCACCACTACAAGGAACGTTCTTTGGAAATCGCTTCTACTTGGAACATTTACGCCAATTAAGCTGCAAATTGAACAGCGAAGAGACACTCGTTGAAATATTGAGAAAATGCCATTCCCTACAAAAGGGTAACTTTGAAGTAGTTGCACTGGAGTCTGCGCATGCCCTAACACACCAAACATTGATCCACGCTATGACCCAAAATGAAGCATTTTGGACCTTGTTAGAAGAGATGTACATGCGCCCAACACATCTAACGCAAGAAAGTGTGAAGAGCATTTTGGATGCCAGCCCGCGCCTTCAGCGCCTTGGTGACTTGGCACAATGGCAAGTTCCTGCCTCCGCCGCCTTCGAACTGCAAAATGAATACGAACAGCGCTGTCTCATTGTTTTTAATAATTTTCCGCAGAGAATCTAATATAAATAGATCATTTTCTTTCTGATAATTTGAAATAACAATTCAAAATTATGATTTATGATTAGAATGAACGCTCCATTAAAGAAAAAATTGCAAGTTAAATAATGCGTTGAATAGTTTTTCATTTTACCGTTTCCATTTTTTGAAACATGATTTTTATATTTAACTTCTTGTCCGAAAGTTAAATTATTTACGGAAATATATGCCAAGTTTATAAAATTCTATTACATAAAGCATTATGCAATTTTAAAAAGCATTGATCACATCACAGACCTCGTAAAATACAATTTTAATATAGATCAGTTCAAATGTAAAGCTAGGTTAGCAAAGCGTAATTGATAATAGTGATATCAATGTGAAGTTTTGAATATAAAAGTTAGGTCAGCAAATACAATAGCAATTCTCATTTTCAATGTACAAGTGCGCTTAGGCTTATGGGTACTCCCATCTGGTAACATATGAAAATCCTACAGGTTAACATAGGGAAGTCCTACAGGGGCAGCATAGGGAAATCCTACAGGTTAACATACGGAAATCATATTGGGTTAGCATAGGAAAATCTTAGTATTTTCTTTAGTTGCTTTAGTATTTTCCTATGTTAACCCTGTATAATAATCCTATGTTAACACTGTAAGTAAGTATATGGAATACATATGTATAAATTAGTACAATATATATATTACATCTGCAAAACCTGTACAGGTTTGAATTTTTCTTTCAAGTAAGTGAAACTATTGGATGATTTTTATCGATTTATTCATTCGACGTGATCTCAAGTATGAGGTCAGCTGGCTCACACAAAAGGGTGAGTCGCGCCTAGGTGTGGCCCGGGCCAGTCGGATTCACGCCGGATATTGAAATACAGATTTTCATTTATAACGTGCCGCAGAATAGATTCTGGCCAAATTTTGACTTGTGACAACGTAAAGATTTTCAGAAATTCCATGCCGAAAAACAGTTTCTGCGAGAAAGTTTCACTTGCTTTATGTAACAAATAGTTCGACCAGAAAACATCACCAAAAAAGTTGCACATAGCTAGGCGTGTTCTTCGGTCAAGCCAAATAAGCTACTTACCAGACGGGAGTACCATAAGAATAGGCACACTTGTTTCAAAATTTTCGATACTTTTCTGCATATTGCCCAAAGATTTTCCAAGTGCATATTGAAATACAGACTTAAATAAACCGTGGTAAAACGGTCAACCAGTAGCGGAAGTAGGACAAGTAGAATTAGAAAAATATTGAAATAATTAGTATAGAAAACTGAGGTCCGGGTTTTCGGATGTTGAAGGGCCATTTCCGCGTGAAAGGGGCTTCTAGAGTCATTAATACCATCATAACTTTTTGTTTCATGTAAAAGTAGGAGTTGACCTTAAAGGTCATTTTGAGGTCAAGGTCATTTTAGGGTAAAGAGGGGCTCGGGGGTCATTTAATCCATCAACTTTTCGATTCATGCAAAAGTAGAAGTAGGTAGTAAGTAAGTAAGTAGTAGTAGTAAGGTTTGACCTTGAAAGGTCATTTTGAAGTCAAGCGGTCATTTTGGGGGTCATTGGGGGGGGGCCTTTTCGTGCCACTCGCTTCATAATTAATTAATACTTTACAGATTAGCCAAGTTTATTATACTAATTATAACTAACTTAATTAACTAACGTTAATTAGCTGTGTACGTCTTCAGTGGTTGCTGACAGTCACAAAGACCTACAAGGTCCTTGTCTTTCCAAACACGTGAGTGTTAGTCTAAAGTGTACCACAATAGTCAGTAAACAGCTTTTACTTTATTTTTTAGTATCACATTAGAGAAGTAAAATTAAAGTTAAATCACGATTATGTGAAAGGTTTTTTTTTTGTTTTATTAGTCACTTAAACCAAAATGAGACAGAAAAAGAGGGAGAGAGGCTTTTTACAAAATGCCACCATTTAGGCGGCAAATACAAAATCGAGCCAGGGCGCAGGAGGACATCTGCATACGACGCACGACTCAACTCTGGGTGTTTCGAAAGCACTAGAAGAAAAAAACAGAATTTTGAAAAAAAATCAAAATTTTGAAAACAAAGACTTAATTTTTTTTTACCCAAAGTGTCCTCCATGTCCACTTGACTCGTGTTGAAGAGGAGAGAGTCAGGGTCATGTGGTTCGAGGTACCGTGACTCTGAAGGCGGGAAAATTCGAATAATTTTGAATCCAAAAACCTGCGCCAGGAGGTTGTGGTTGGGGTCGTAGTGAGTGGGCGTGAGGGTTGCGGAAGGGCCGAACCAGGCGTTGATCTCCACCTCCTCACTCGCCCCCAGGCTACAGTACTCTGGGAGGCGAATGTCGGCCCTTAATTCAGGGATCTGCAATTAAAGTTAATTAAACTAATTAACAACAATTAAAACTTAATTAGTTATTCAATAATTAAACTACCTTGAATTAAACGTTGGCAGTTAAACTCACCTGATCGAAA
>JAQFYP010000468.1:0-22885 GCA_034694865.1 Bilobella braunerae | reverse complement strand
ACTCACTCGCACAGAAATCATATGTGGAACATATGTTGACCAGGCCATAGGCGAATGTCAAACAGCATAAAAAAAAAATTAGGTTTTGCAATTGCATTTTGTATTTTGCAATGTTACACAGATTTTGCAATTGCATTTTGTATTTTGCAGTTTTGATCTTCGTTATTTTGTACTTGTGAGAAAATGCCTGAAGGAGCCAAAGTAGGTTGTGGTGACTTTACATATCGTGAGTGATGCATAGTCACACTCACAGTTATTAAGTCCCCGTCAGTTTTTGAAAATCACGAAAAGGTACGTGAAATTAACAAAACTCCACGTTAAGTTCCATAAGAATTCTCGTTCATGACAATGACCAAAACGTTTTTTTTAATTTGGCGCCGAGGTTGTGGCCATGGCACGAAAACCAAATTATGCGTGCAATGCCATACCATAGTGAGTGTTTGGGCAAAACTTGGTAGTTTTCCGAATTTAACAGGTCGTGCCGCCTACATGTTAGTACAGGAGAACCCATCATTATTATAAAAGTATATTTGAATGGCCGCTCCCTGCTACTACTCTCCCTTACAAATCTTTTCTTATAATCAGAAAAATACTTTAGCTGTCACATCACATTACCATTTCTTAAAGACGCCTTTCATTAAAAGTAATAAAACGAGAAAACAAATAAAAATAACAAAATAACAATTAGTCGCTCTCAAGGGTTGTAGGAATATTAACTTGCCTTGGGTAAGTGTAACATATAAAATTTTGAAGTTGAAGATTGTAAAAACAAGAGTAACATGATTGCACCAAATGTATAAGTAAATTCGTCAAATATTTTTATTGTATTTGTATGAATTTTTGTATGCATGTCCCTCTCAAGAAAAGTGTTTCAATGGTGCTTACCGCGATGATTACAGTGTTTGTAATACTAAATGCAATATTTGGATGTTTAGCCTTACAAAACCGATCCTGTTGTGCTAATTCTAATCTGTCATCTGTCTTAAACTTAGTTGGTACAGACCCAATGGATTTTGACACTGCATAAGTCTTAACAATGTACTTGTTCTTTCTATTTTGAGGAACGAAGAAAAACGTTATCGTTTATTAACGAGTCGTAAGCTAACGTATTTATGCAAACATCGGTAAAAATAAGAATATATTATGCAATTATCAGATATTGTATTTACATATAAGGGTGAATTATACAGTGCCATTCACTTAAACCCGGACAGCCAATTAAAAATCCCGTAGTAACCTCGTAAAATATTGAAAACATGGAGGGAAAGTTGTTGAAAAGTATGGAAAGCGTCCTTTTTTTTCTTGAAAAAGGCATTTTTGATTTGGAATATTTTTTTTAAACCATAACAACTTTTTTTTAACTTCACGAACCCCTCATATTTTTCAAAATAAACAACCTGTTTAAAATTTGGTGTCCGGGTTTAAGTGAATGGCACTGTATTATGATCAATTATAATTTACATTTTAGTAGTTACGGTAGAATAGGAACGCGATGTTATCGTCAAATTTGAATTATTCATTATGGAATATCACTGCGACTACATTTCAGAATTACAAATTCAGATAAGCTCTAGCTTTAATTAAGAGTCGGTCCGAGTCATTGCGTCAATAGGTCAAATAGTGAGACTATCGTATAGTCTAAAATATCCACAAGCATTTGGGCTTCGGTCTTTCTCATGTAGATTTGCTTACAAAGTATTTATTACGCATTATCGTATACATTCTTCTTCTTCATTCTTCTGACAGTACTAACCAGCTAATTCGGTAACAAAGCATGTTCACAAAGCGATACTTTGATACATTCCAAGCTACACTTTCATTTTTCTCACAATTGACGGTAGTCCCATTTATCTGGAACAATGATAGTCTTGTAAGGCGTAACAGTTATTGTCAGAAAATTTTGGTCAATATTTCCTTGCTCGTGCAAGCGGTCAATAGTTTATATACATTTCGTTTAGCTTTCGATCATTACACAAATTGCAATATAAACCTAACACTACTGGCGAGCTGCATAGGTCTAATGTCTCTAACAGCATTTAACACACTGTTCACCATGGAGGTCTATGCGTCTGAATTGATTACCATCGTCAACCAAGTGTTGCACTCAAACCAAAAGTTTGGTAATACAAATCTCCAAATTGTTCAATTAATCGTACATTTATATACTGTATTATCATATACTTGTTGATGTATGTCATGGAACACAAGTGTTTGAATCAGCAATATTCGTTTGTAACCGATAGCTATAACATATCTTGGGCATCCATTCATTGATGCAAGAACCCAAGAAGTTATGTTCTACTTCATTTCTTTTGGGACTTCAATACTTGCGCCTTGGAGCTATTGTCTTTGCCTTTGGCTCACTTACAGCAATTTCAGTCACATTGTAATAACATTTATGTACCACACACTCGTGCTGTTGAGCTACATGATAACGATGTGCTACATGGTAGTTTTGCTTGGTATCTTTATACCATCTATTCAAACTGTTCACTTCTGGCTTGCTCGGATTCGGTAAATTTCTTCATGTGTATATTTAAATACAAATTACAAACAAATAGTTCAACAATGGTTGTTTTCCAAAAAAAAATTCAGGTCGCAGCTCGATGAAAGCGGGGGGACAACAGTTGGAAAAATTCCGTCAGTTCTGATATACAGAAGTATGCAAGTGCTCAATGAAGTACATAATATTGCTTATGGATCAATATACATACCGGCTCAAAAAATATTAGCTATAGTGGGATTCTCAGCAGCCATGTACGGAATTATCGTGGTGAGAGCTCGGCTGCACAGCGTGCTGCTCGTATACTGTGCACTTGTAGCTTATATAATGTTTGTAGGAATTTTTCCTTGTGCCATCGTGATGTCAAAAGTATTCAACATCTCATCCCATGTGTTACAACAGTTCAATGTGTTCATTTTCCAGAGAAATGGCAAGGAGAGGGCGTATGTGCGTCAAATATTAAGGTCTCTCCCCTGTCTGAAGTGTAAGGTTGGAGCATTTTATTATATGGAAGGAAGAGCTAAGTTAACATTTGTCGATACTGTAACAAGTGTTATTGCATTCATGTTGATTTCGGCAAGACAGTAATTTTTGCATATCGGTTTCAATGAAATATAACTGATTTTAATTTTTGAACTAATTTATAAAGCTTCTAGATGAGTATCTAGCCTTTCCTAAATAATGAAATAAGAATAAACAGGTAGTAAAAACATTAGGTAGTTAACGAGTAAAAAAAAAGTATGCGCAAATTTGGCTAATCACTTCTATAATGTCATCATGGTCCTTTTGTATATGCATCCTCCAAAAAAAACCTGTTTTTGTTTTCTAACTACAGTCCTTCTTGGTCAGAAGACACTTAAGCTTATTCAGCTGGACTTTTGGGAGTTCAATATAAAATTTGAGATTTGAAAGAATTGTGCCCCGGTTTCTATTATTAAGTTACGTTTGTTAACCCTGAAACTTTTTTGTTTAATTTTTGTATCACAAGCGGTTAGCGGCTCTACGTTCAGTTTTCAGGGTCTTGAGTTTGGGGATATTTCAAATTAGGAAGAATTCGGTTCATTTCTAAAAATCATGCGGTTTCTAAACACCATATATGGAGGGGAACGCTAAGTTAACGTTTTTTGATACTATAACTCAAGTTATTCGCGTCATGCTAATTTTTGTTAAATAATGTATAACAAGAGAATGGCTAATTGTAAGGAAGTACTAAAGGCAGTACCCTGTGATATCTTATCGTAGGTAACTATAGTAATCATTTGAAATAATCATCATAATCATTAATCATGCAGTTATGAAAAGAGTACATATTTAAATATGTTAAGATACTCGTGTTAGAGTAAATATTAGCAAAGTACCTGTTAATTATAGTGAACCAGGGGTAATTAAATAATAATTGGTAGCTATTTCGGAGGATTGGAACGGGAGCACTTAGGGATTGTAAATGGACAGAAACACAAATTAAATTGAACAAGCAAAATATCCCACTACAATTGAAATCAAATTTTCAACAAAATGGATTTCTACTTATGATTGTTTGATAATTATAATCTTAAGAACTCATGGTAATTGCAGAAAATAGATTGTCTTCGGAAAATCTGATGATATCTTGTAATATCAATCGATAAATCTATAGATTCATTTTCAAGATTTCCCAATAAACTAGATGTTTTACAAAATAATCATATTCCTTGAAATAGGAGAGCTTTCTGGCACTTAAGTTTGAACAGTAAAACAACAAAGAAAGATCATGTTCACAAAGCGACAGCATTTGGTATTCAAAGTCATACTAGAATTTTTCTCGCAACTTAAAATTGTCCCATACATTTGGGACAAGGGGAGGATTCTAAGGCGTAAAAGTTGTAGTCAGAAAATATTGGCAAATACTTCCCTGATGGTACAATTAGCTAATGCATGCTACACTATTTATCTTGCGATAAGACACTACACAAATTGTGATATAACACTAACTGTACTTTCAAGTTGTATGTGTTTAATATCTTTAACTGCAATCGCTGTACTCTTTAGTATCGAAGCTTTTTCGCCAGAATTGATTACAATCGGCAACCAAGTGTTACAATCAAACAAAAAATTCGGTAAAAAATTTATTCATTCTTATATTTTTCTGCGTTTTAAACTTTTAAACGTTTTAAAAAGTAACGATGTACATTCATAAACGATAGCTTTAACCTATATTGGTCAACCATTTATTGAAGCCAAATGGCAAGAAATCATGTACTACTCCATCATATTTGGTAGCCCAATGCTTGCTCCTTCGAGTTACTTTTTATGCGTTTGGCTGATGTACAATTATTTCAATTCTACTATAAGTTTGTTGATGTACCAAATACTTTTGCTACTGAGCTACGCCAACACGATGTGCTACATTGCGCTCGAGCTAATTATCTTTATTCCTTCCATACAAACTGTTCACTTCTGGCTCACTCAAATTGGGTAAGCGGATTTGTTTCGGATTTGTAATAACCTTGTCAAATTTATCAAATCAATTCAAATATATATATAAATTTATTTATATCAGGTTACAACTCGATGGAAAAGGAGAAGGGAGGGTTGATGCTACGAAGAAAATTCCTTCTGTTTTGATGTACAGAAGTATGCAAGTGCTAAATGAAGTCCATAATATTGCTTATGGATCAACATATATACCCGCGCTAAAAATATTGTCAATAATAGCATTCTCAGTTTCTGTGTACGCCCTTCTTTTGCTAAGATCTAGGTTACACAAAGTGTTGATAATATATTGTGCACTTGTGGTTTATATAATGCTGGTTGCAATTTTCCCTTGTGCCATTGTAATGTCAAAAGTTTTCAAAATTTCAATAGATGTGTTAGAAAAATTTAATAAATTTATTCTGCAGAATGATGGCAAGGACAGGACGCATGTACGCCAAATATTAAGGTCACTTCCGTACTTGAAGTGCAAGGTTGGCGCATTTTATTATATGGAAGGTGGAGCAAAGTTGACATTTTTCGATACTGTCACACGTGTGGTTGCCTTCATGCTAATTTCCGTAAAACAATAATTTAAAAATTAAGCCTAAGCCAGAATCACTCCTTCATCGTCACCTTTTGCAGTCATAACACATTTTCTTCGTTGTCTTCCCAACATTATATACGGTTCACTCTAAATCCACCTTTAGTATAATAACACAAAGCCCATCCTTAAAATAGGAAGTTTTAACTTCAAATCCTGAAGATATCTCTCCTACCATCACGAGTCTTTATTTAGTACATAATAGGCATAGCTACTTGTAATAAACGTAAAGTTCTCTATGGACAGGACGATGCAATGTAAGTTTAGCCGAATAAAAAAAAGGGCTTGGAGCACCCAAAATAGAACACCTTATTTTTGGAACGAAGTTTAATTTGCTCACTTAATTTGTTGTAGAAGTAGTTGATTGAAATAAATTTAATCAAAATTATTTTAAAATTTAAAATTTTAAAAAATTCAACTTAATACAAAGAATCGATCAAACTCAAAAACCCAACTTTTTAATTGCAAAATATATAAACCGTTTTATTTAAACATCAAGATTTATAACAAGGAGGAAACCTGTAGAACGGAACGATGTATAGGTGGCGTTTTGCGTGAGAACACTCGCATAAGTAGTATAAAAAAAATTCCATCCACATCCGGACGATTTCAGCATTTAAAGAAACACTATCTAACAGGAAGTCAACAAAACAGAGTTTCTAAGTTAAACGTCCACATGTAAAAAACTAAATCCCACTTCGGTTCCCGAAATACCGGAGACGCTGGTGGAATTTTCAATAACTCGGTATTAAGGAAACTGAAAAGGAAAAACTGCACCAGTACAAGATGTTTTTCCCCAAAATTTGACCACCGATGATCCTTTGCGTAGTCTAGAATATTGCGAAGAGCAAATGCTGAAGTACATCCGCATAAGTCAATTGCTCACATGAAGCAGAAGAACATTGATGCTTTTTGGAACCTGGATCAAACAATGTCCAGGAAGTGTCAAGATGAGTTTAATGATCCATTTGGATACTGATTATTGCCCAAAATAATACTTATATAAGACCCATAATATATTTTTTTAAAAACTAGCATAAGTTAAAATTTTAGAAGTTCAAATATCAAACGCCTCTCCATAATTTTAAAAAAAAATTTGCTTACAGTCAGGTGTGCCGTGTATCCTTTTTCGGAGTCCTCAACGTATAATTAGTTGTTGTTGGTGGGTGATCCTTATCGCTAAAACTACTCTGCATCGGTCAATGTAAAAAACATGAAAAATAGAGAGGTATAGAAAATAATTGAATTACCCGAGAAATCAAATCAATGGATCAAATAGTAATTACTCGATAAATCAAATCAATGGATCAAATAGTAATTACTCGATAAATCTTAAGATTCATTTTCAACTTAATTAAAGCTTGACAAGATATAATACAGAAAATTTACATTGGTAGTAGATTGAGTAATTGTAAGTAGTGAAACATGTGGACTAAGCGACAGCTTCTGGTTTACAAAGCATTGCTTGCATTCTTCTCGCGACTTACCATCGTCCCATTTATTTGGGACAACGAAAGGCTTCTCAAACGTAACTGTTTTAGTCAAAAATTATTGGCCAGTATTTCCCTGCTAATACAACTCACCAATGCATGTTACTGTATTCACTTGGCTTTTAGGCATTATAAAAATTGCGATGCCACTCTAACATTCCTTTCAAGTTGCATATGTATAATGTCTTTAACTGCAGCCACCGTACTTTTTCCGACAGAAGCTTTTTCGACAGAATTGATTACCATCGGTAACCAAGTGTTACAATCAAACCAAAAGTTCGGTAATAAAATAGTAGATACACTATTCATGATGTTTGAATATATTTTTGTTTATATATATATATGTAACATTTGTATCGCATGTACCGTAAGTTTTCCATTATACGCCCAGTTCTAATATTATCCAACAATATTCTAATATTTGAGTAAAATCCCTGGTTTTTATTGGAACATAACGGTAAGCCATTTTTTTTATGACCAATAGCTCTAGCCTATCTCGGGGAACCATTCATTGATGCAAAATGGCAAGAAATTATGTTCTACTCCATAACTTCTGGTGCTCCAATGCTTGCTCCTACTAGTTATTGTCTGTGCATTTGGCTGACGTATGACAATTTCAGTTCTACTATGAGCTTATTGATGTACCAAATACCTTTGCTATTGAGCTACGTGATGACGATGTGCTACATGGCAGTTGAACTGATCTTCTTCATACCTTCCATTCAAACTGTCCACTTCTGGCTCGCTCAAATTGGGTAAAGTTGTGGATGTGATATGTTAAATTACGCTTGAAAATTTCCTGTTTGCGATTGTTAAAGGTAATATATATACAGCATGTTCACAGATGGCGGAATAAATTATTAACTTTGTAATTATATATAATTAATTTGACATTTGCAGCAGCAATTTTGACAGTTTTGTAATAATTTAAAAAAAAAGTACTAAGTTTAAGTAGAAATTAGATGAATTGGTAATTTTTGGCAATTTGTGCGCGTTTCTAAATTTTCAGGAACTGAACGACAGAAATTCAAAGTAGGTACCTGAGCATTTAGCTTAGCAAATTCGACAGTAATCATTAAAAAAAAATTGCAAATTTTGAGGCCCTTAATTTTGTGCCTCGCAATAATTCATAGAAAATTAATTTTGCAAAACTATCGCTAACTGGATGCATATTCATTTTTTAACACTAGACCCCCTTTTTAGGTATTTCAGCTAGTTTTAGCCAATAATTTGGAAAAAAATTATACAAGTGCTGTTTTCGGCTTTTAGAACATAGTACATATGAAATTTTATACTTTTCACAAACTTTACTTTCGACAAATGAATTATTTTCAGGTTACAAATTGACGGGAGGGAAGGAAAAATGTTCAGTGTCACGATCAAAATTCCACCAGTTTTGATGTACAAAAGTATGCAAGTGCTGAATGAATTGCATAATATTGCCTTTGGTTCAATATACATACCTGCTCTGAAAACACTTTGTACACTGGGATTCTCAGTTGCCATGTATGCCCTAATTTTGCTAAGAGCTAGATTGCATAAAGTGTTGATCATGTACTGTGTACTTGTGGTGTACATAGTGCTGATTGTAGCCTTCCCTTGTGCCATTGTGATGTCCAAGGTTTTCACCGTTTCAACGGATATGTTGACACAGTTTGATACATTTATTTTGCAGAGGAATGGCAAGGACAGAACGTATGTGCGTCAAGTTTTAAGGTCCCTTCCATGCTTGAGATGCAAGGTTGGAATTTTTTATTACATGGAAGGTAGAGCAAAGTTAACTTATGTCGATACAGTAACGCACGTTGTTGCATTTATGCTAATTTCAGTAAAATGATGATTCCGATATCTAGACAACATTGGACACAATGTTGTATCATATGTCGGAATTAACGTAAGGCTGATTTACTGCTGATACTGCTTAGCGAATTGTCATTAAAAGCAATTATTTTGTGCCGTGGTATTGCGCTAGAGATTTGGTAAGAATCATTTCCTGTTACTAAAGCGTATCAAGTGTGTGCCATAGTGGTAAAAATCAGTCCTAAGTGCGATAGCAATAAAACAAGAAACGCTCATTTTATGATGGATTTGCTTGCCAAAAATATTGCAAGAAGGCAAATAAAAAATATTTCTAAATCCAAAAAAAAAAAATAATAACCACTTTTTCAGCCTCGTGGCAATATAATAAATAAATACAATTGATTTCAGTCAGATTTGATTTTCAGAATAATCAAAATGCAATTGAGAAAACAAATAATATCAGAATGCATACATAAAGCTAAATTTAACTGAAAATAGTTGAAACAATGAAAAGTAATTGCACACCGCTTTCTAGTTTGGAATGGAAGTTTAATAAAATGTGAACGTGTCGTGGAATCCCAAGTTTTTGGATGAGTTATTTTTGGATCGACAATTAAAAACTTATGTTTAAAGAGTATTTGCTCCGATTTTAATCGTATTAGCTCTGTTCTCAGTGGACGGTAATATATTGCTTTTATAATAAACGTCAGATGGCGGTCAATGGGTCGTGGTAAGGGAAGCCCTAATTTGCTTGCTGTTCTGACGACACTGTCCAAAATTGATTGAATTGTAAAAAATTCAATTAAAAATTTGGTTTTTAATTACAGCGAAGCTAACAACGACATAACCCCTCTCGATTCCTAATAAATTAATTGTGACAATTATGAAACAATTTAAGTTTGGAAATATTTATCGTAAAATGTGGATTCATTGAAACTCTTAAATTTTATAACAAAAATTATCCCATTGAGCAACCAATACTAATACTAAGGTTTCCATTTTTTACGTAACCGTAAGTTCAATCAAAATGCTCTTGTTAATAAAAATTCAGGCGCAGAGTGTGGCAGGGTACTCCCATGGACGGGTGTATAACCTAGTGTATACTTTGACCAGAAAAAATCAAAAAGGGAAAACTAACATTTTCTAAATGTAATTATTGTAATTTCTCGTAATTCTCCATAAATCTACAGTATGTAAGTTCACAATAACGTCTACTCCGAATCAGCAAGGTATAATCTGCCGGAAAACATCAAGTTTTACACTTCTTGTTCACGATCGAAAACCTGGAAAACAAATTTTTTCCGGTTTTGGGGGTCATTTAATAATCAGTAACTTAGAAAGACCACTGAGCACAAACTTGCGTTTTCAAAGATAATTTGAATGTAGCTAAATAATTAGTTGTCCAATAAAAAGGGGTGATTTCCAGCGATTTTGGTAGCAAGTTACGCCTATGGTTCAATGTAATTTTTCTTGATTTGGCGATTGTAGTTACCAAATACAAGTAGGTACTCTTACACACGCACGCACGCACACCTTTCAGAAACGACGATTACTATGGCGAACGAGATCAATTTAACTGTGTGTTTTGCTGTGTGATTCTTATCACCAAAACGACAAGACAAATTATACCCCATCGAAAAAAAATCTGAAAAATGAACAAGGTATTAATTTCCGTTAATTGAGTGCTCTGAGATATCAGATCTATTGAACGAGGAAGTAATCAACTCAATCCAGAAATCTAAGGCTTAATTTCAAGTTTTTTTTAATCAATTCATGCTGTAGCAATTGAGAACATAATAGTGTCCTACGAAATCTACAAGGTTTTCAACATTTGTATTCATTTTGAGCGGTGTATATTTCCACATGTTGACGAAGCGACAGTTCGTGGCATTCAGAGTCATACTTGCACTTTGCGCAAGACTAGCGGTTGTCCCATATATATGGGACAAAGGCAGAGTTGCAAAACGTAGCAGTTGTGGCCAAAAAATATTGGCTAATATTTCTCTGCTAGTTCAAGTCGCTAACGCAAGTTATTCTATTCACCTTGCTTTCAAACATTATAACAATTGTAACATAACTCTAACAGTACTTTCGAGTTGTGTATGTATAGTGTCCTTGACTGCAAGCAATGTACTATATTCCACCGAAACGTATTCGTCAGAATTAATTGCCATCTGCAGCCAAGTCCTGGTATCAAACGAAAACCTGGGTGATTGTTTTGAAAAGTATATAAGTTAGCATATTTCAAATTATAATCAATTTTAGTTTAGTTTATCAATAATTGTAGTTTACACGATTAAGTTCATATAAGTCTTAAATGTCTTAAATAAATAACAATAAGTAATCATTGATAGCTCTAACTTACCTTGGCCAACCATTTATTGATGCAAAATGGCAAGAAATTATGTTCTACTGCATCACTATTGGTACTCCGATGCTTGCTCCTTCGAGCTACTGTCTATGCATCTGGCTGACATACATTAATTTCAATCATACTATAATTTTACTGATGTACCATATGCTTCTGCTTTTGAGTTACGCCATGACGATGGTCTACATTGCAGTTGAACTCACCATATTTATTCCTTCGATCCAAACTGCTCAATTCTGGCTTACTCGGATTGGGTAAATTTGTAGTGCGACTAACACAGTTTTGGATTTTAAATATGAAAATACAAAACATTACAACATTTACATTTAGATTTCCGTTTCCTAGACCACTCGAGATGGGTTCTTAATTTGTGTTAAGTCTTTTCTTTTGCAAAATTGTAATATGTAGTCGACAATTACTGCATTACACTGTCAAGCTACTATTTTCCCCATCAAATTCAGCACATTTTCCCAATAACTTCGGCAAATGCATTTAATGAAATAATATAATTTATAATTTTCAGCTTACAACTTGATGAAAGACGCACACAGTTGGATTTTACAGAGAAAATTCCTTCAGTTCCGATGTACAAAAGTATGCAAGTACTAAATGATGTACATAATGTTGCTTATGGAACCATATTTATACCGGCTCAAAAAATAGTGGCTATTATGGGATTCTCAATTTCTGTGTACGCCCTCATGGTACTGAGAGCTAAGCTACACATGGCACTTGTGATGTACTGTGTACTTGTGGTGTATACAATGCTAGTTGCCGTCTTTCCTTGTGCTATTGTAATGTCAAAGGTTTTCACAATTTCAACGGACGTTTTACAACAATTTAAAACATTCATTTTGCAGAGAGATGACAAGGACAGAACGCATGTGCGTCAAGTATTACGGTCGCTTCCAGCCTTGAAGTGCAAGGTTGGAACGTTCTATTATATGGAGGAGAAAGCAAAGCTAACATTTTTCGATACGGTAACGCGGGTGATTGCATCTATGCTAGTTTCATTAAAATAATAACGCAAACATTCAGACACTACTACGACAAACGCAAAAATCTAGCCAAATAGCGCATACTTGGTTTGAATTTCGTGCATTTTGTATACTTATTACAGTATAATTTAGTTTAATTTTGAAACTCCTCTTTAATATTGTATAGTCACTTTGGAGCAGTATTCACACATTTCATTACTATTTCTATTGGCTAGGGTATAATGCGTAAGTTACACGCTGACATTTGTTAGGTATAACTTCATTGTGCAATATTTCACAATCCAGCTATTTCTATTTCAATTTCTACACAATTAACACAGCAAATAAAAATGGCGATATATCTTATTTGGTGAAAATTTATTAAAATTAAATATTGTATTATATTTGTTTACATATTTGTGATATGGGCTGTAGTACATGAGCAATTAAAATACACAAATTTACTTTTCTTTACAAAATGGAATAAGGGAGCAAAGGAGAGCTATGCACTGTATTAAAAAGTTATTACACTGAAGACTAACTAAGCAAGCCCGTCCAAGGGCAGGAAAATTTTAATTTTGATTTTTGTTTCAAATTATTGAACTTATTATTATTATTATTATTATTGAACGATTATTGAACTAGTTTGGCTAGGCTAAATCACCCAATTGTTATCTGATCTAACTTGTAAAAATTAGATTTTTGTCCATGAGATGCCCATCTCTATGGCCGCGTTGACAATATAAAATGCATGTTAACTCTTTGAAGGACTATTTCTTCGGCCTTGAATCTTCCCAGTAAAATAATCGCCAGAAATACTTCATGTCAATTCTTTATCGTACTTAATTTATAATAATTTATTCAATAATTTGCAATAATTTTAAGATACTCGGTGGCACAATGGACATTTCTGATATTTAATTTCATGGAATGGTGCAAAATTTGCATTTCAATTAAAATTGTATAATGTTCCAACAAGAGTCACGTCACCCCTGAAATCCGAAATCGAACAATTCGTATCGATTCTTAATATATTGCAATTGCCTGCCTTGTAAAACTATAGATTTTGTGTAATACAAAATTTTAATTAAACATTATTCTCACCTCAGACTCAAATTGTATGCTTAATTATCTGCATTTTTCGCTCACAGTAATGAAAATGCGTCAAAATCAAATTCTCGAAATTCTCTTCCCGAAACGTTCATAGATAGTTGAGTCTTCCTCTCGATACTGCTATAAATTTGCCATATCTACAATTCACATTTTTTTCCACAAAAATTTTGATTTAAATTTTTGTCAACAATTCCAAAATCTAGTACATCCTAAATAAAAATGTTCACAAAGCATCAATACACACTTTTTGTTTCAGTCCTAAGAATTTTTTCGAAGCTTAATATTTTACCTTTCGTTTGGGGCGAGCAAAACTTGCATACGTATAAAAGCTGGAATCGAAGTTGTGTTCTAATAATTTCAATATTGGCGCAATTAGGAAACGCCCTTTTGATGATACAAGTTGTTACACAAAATATTGCCCGAGGGCAAATGAACTTCGCAATTTTTTCAAGCGTTATGTTGGTTGCGTCAATACACGCTAACGTAGTGTTCGCAAGCATAGAAATTTATTCTGCAGACTATGTCAACCTCATCAATCAGATCATCTACTGCTACGATACATGGGGTAAGTAAACGAATAGTTTTTAACGTATATATGATATTTTAAATTATTACTTATTATTAAAATTATGCAGGTTCAGATGAACTACGCACAACGTTCAATAAGCGCAAATGCTCGGAAATTCTTTACTATTTGGCGTTTATAGGACTCTCAGTCGTGGGAACGATTACTCCGTTCGCATGCATTTGGCTTACTTGCAAATACTTCAAATCGAGTATTCTCGCTTCCGCCTACCAAACGATTATGCTCCTTACGTGCGCCAATTTTACCGTATATACGCTCGTAATTGTAATTGTTTTTGTACCGTCTACACAAACGGTGCACTTCTGGCTAAATCAAATACGGTAAAGTCAATTTTTCACATACAAAACCTTGTGTTGTGTATAAGTGTGTTTCTATAACTGCTTCTCAAAAAGTAGGTGAAGATACTTACAGCCCGTCCTAGGACACGAGTACCCTTGAGAAACCTCAATTTTAACACCAACCCGAACTCACTAACCCAAAACTAAACCTAGCCTGAAACTAAATATAAACTTAATTTAAACGTTAACTAAACTAAACTTCTAAACTGAACTTAGAAAAAAAGCATAAAATTTTCTATAAATTTTTAATTGAAATTTTCCAATTTAAAAAAATCATAACTTGACAACCTACCCCTAACCTTGTTCTTAAATTCTTGTTCATCTGGGTCTGCCAATGTCAAATAAATTGATTGATTGATTGATTGATAACTTTTTTGTATTTCAATTTCAAATTTGTAATCAGCGACCTCAAATTTGTCAGAATCAAACTAATTTTCAAAATAAGAATTAGTCTATTTTACTAGAATTTTATCAAATTGCGTTTATAGAATTCAAGATAAGTAAAAATATATGCGTATAATCTTGAAGAGGGAGCACCTCAGGGGTACTGCTGTCCTACGACGGGCTTGTTTGGCTCCTTTTTTGTTGAAAGTATAATAACCTCAAATTACTTAAATTAAATTAGACTGATGTGATTGTAATGTCCAATGATAGTAATGTTGATTGGCTTGCAATATACCAACAAAACAATTGATTCTTTGAACATTGTTTACCGTTGTTTACATAAATGTTTAATATTGTTTAGGGAACAATGCATAAGCGAAGAGGGTTGCGACTCCATGAACATACGCCTCTTCTCAATGTACAGATCCATGCAACTTGTGAATAATTTGCATAATGCTGCTTACGGATCCCTCTTCATTCCAGCTGCAAAAGTTGTAGTTACAGCAGGATTTTCATTGTCTGTATTTGCACTGGTAGTGCTTCGTTCAGCACTCAATACGCTAACGCTCGCCTACTGTTCCTTAATAGTGTTCATTACTCTTGTCGGCATATTTCCCAGTACCATCGTCATGTCGAAAGCTTTCAACATCTCGTCTAAAGTGTTAATTCAAATGCGCTGCTCTATTTTGAATTTGAGCGCCAAGAATCGACTCCACATACAACAAACCATACGCTCATTACCCAGCCTGAAGTGTCACGTGGGAATATTCTACTACATGGAAGGCAGAGCCAAGTTAACGTTCTTTGACTCCATGGTTCATACTATCGCATTTATGCTAATATCAGTAAAATAATATCACAGTAAACATCATCTCCAATATAATAGCAATCCTTTTATATATAAAAACGTAATGTATGTACATATGGCAGGGTAGAGGAGATTTGATGGTGTCACAAAAACGTATTAAGTACTACTATCACCAAGCCTAGAGTTGGGCACCCTTATTTATTTTTAGTGCATTTTTTATTTTTAAAAATATTTTGGAAAATGAAATATGAGAGCAAAGGACTGCTGTATTAGCGTATTTTAGACTAGTCAGTACTAGGACATGAGGACGCAAAAATTAAAAATAAATTCTCATGTCCTGGGACGGGCTTGTTTGGCTATTAATGGTTGTTTACGCTCGAGATTGAGAATGTTGATCTTTAGCATTTCCTGTAATTAAAACCGTATTTTGTATGGAAAGGCAATGTGATGTAAAGAAAACGGAAATAAATGCGTTGAAAATCATTCAGTTTTAGAAACGTTTCGTTTGATTTTGCAAGTTATTGAAAAAAAAAACAGCACAACAAGCCTACCTTAGTACGAGTAGATTCTTGCCTCTGAAAAGACTGATTTTTATCTTCATTTTACAATTTTGTGTATTGTTTACAGATAACCATTACTCCAAGTATATTTGGAATATAAAGTGGAAGGTTCATATCGTGAGTGCGTAACAGGGTAAGACAGTGAGAGAGAATGACCGCACTAAATGTCACCTACACTCGATACTCCAGAAATGGGCGTCAGATTTGTATTTATTACAAAACTCTCATTCGTTTTTTCACCTTTACCTCAATTAATTCTTGTTTAAAATTTAATGTCAATATGATAAACAAAAAATTCTATTTTTTCCTTTAAGTAATAGTAACATTTCCAGAAAATTAGAAGAAGGCCATGTAGAAGAGCAACAGAAAAGTTTGTTGAAAAAATGATTTAGTGCGAGAAGGAAGGTTTTAATTTTCAAAATTAAGCAGAGTTAATTAAAAGTTAACGTTGATGACCATTAAAGTTAAAATTTTATTGTCTTTGAGAACTTTAATTCAAATTCAATTAACCAAGGGGTAGTTAACTTTGTGATAGGATCGTGTTATACAGAAATGAATAGTTAAACATCACTTGTAATAAAAGTCGTATTCTTTAGGAGTAGCCTTTTTGTAAAGTTTGTCATTTTGGGACAATTGCACATATCGTGCAATTACACGAAAAGTGCAATCGAAGGTACGTAATAAGAAAGTTATAGTAACAAAATGGGAGGTCGAAAAAAAAAGGTGCGACTATGAGCATCAAAAAGGTTAAAAAAGCATGAACTTCGCTTTCATTTGTCTTTTTTTTATCGTTGCAATGTTTCTTACCAGATAAATTATCATGTAAATTTAGCTTCTGAAAAATTTGAAAATTATTTCAAAAGTTTGAATTTTTCCTCCTTTCCTCACAAAGACGAAAACGGACTTTATAATTCACAAATGGCAAGTGTGAAGAGTGACTTACTTCTTGGCTAATTTTATTTTTAATGTTTAATTTAATGTCAATGGCCTTATACATTGTGCATTGGTGATTGAGTTACTGTAAAGTCATTTTTTATTTAAAAAATACTGTAAAGTCATTTTTTATTTTAAAAAATACTGTCGAGTCATTTTTTATTTAGAAAATACTGTAGTCATTTCCTATTTACAAAATGCTGCAAAGTCATTTTTTCCACGGATTTCCTTTTCGTTAAAAAATTAGTTGTGGATAAGCTGCAAGGCTTAAACTAATTGAACTTTTTTGTGTTTTTTTTTAAATTTTGAAACGTTTATAACTTTAATTCTTAACTTTAACCGCATTTAACTTTAAGCTGTTTTTAACAAAGCACTTAAGTTAATTTTGCTTAATTCAGAATGCAAATCTTGAAGAAGAGACTGTGTCTTCGCTTAACTGTTTTAGGGTCACTGACCTTCGTTTTAGTATACCAATACGTCTTGTGGCAACCTTGGAACAGAGGTCGTGACCCCTGTACTAACATTGACCAATTGGAGGGCAATGACCCCAAGCTCGTGTCATGCCTCAAGTGAATGACCCTTCTGCATTTCCTAAACAAGTTGTTTGTTTAAACAAACATTTTGTTTTCTTAAAAGAAAAACATTTTTTTAAATAGACATGCATTTCTCTCTCCGCCGTCTCCACAGCCGTACAATCTGTCCCATCCAAACGTTAAGAATCCGTCTCAATATGGACAAAATCTAATTGCGCACAAGCTCCTCAACTACACGGTAGCAGTGCATGTTTCAAAAATTGTTTTTTTTTAAACACTATTTAAAAAGTTAAAAAAACAGGAAATTAAAAGTAAACTAATTTTAAGAAATTAGTTTTTTTTTTAAAGTTCAGTTTTCGAAAATTACATTTAAAAACGGTCATTTACGAGACAGTTTAAAAAAAAATAGAAATATTTTTTCTGAATTTTATAAATCAATTTCTAAAACGTCATTTTCAAAACGTTGTGTAGCGCAATGGATTCTTCATTGAGTGCGGTGCACTCGACGGAGAGCTGTACTCAAACACGTTGTACTTGGAGCGACAGTTCGGGTGGACGGGGGTTCTAATCGAGGCTGAGGCAACAAATTACGAAAACCTGTTGCGCAAGCGCAGGAAAGCCTGGACTTCACCAGCTTGCCTCTCACCGAAAACCACTGCCGAAAAGGTCAAAGGTCAAGAGGTCAATGACCGGTTAACCGTACCGTAGCCTAGGGTTAACGTAACCTTTTCCATTTAGTTGACGCTGGTTGGAATCGATTTTGGCGGAGCAGAGGGTGGCGGGGGATTGACGCTGATGCAGAAATCAGTTGCGCTACAACGCTATGCGGGTTACGTCAATTCGAGGCGTGCGCCGACGCAAGTCCAATGTTTCCCGCTCTACACATACCTACTTGCCCTCAATGTCACGGAAGTCGACTACTTTAGTCTGGACATTGAAGGAGCGGATTTTGAAATTTTGAAAACGATTCCCTTTGACAAAGTCATTTTCAAGGTGAGTCATTTTCAAAATGCATTTTTAATCGTTTTTTGAAAAATATTTTAGAAAATGGCCTGTTCAGGTTTTGGAAGTTGAAGTGTACTGGGTGAATGAGGGCAAGGAGGCCGTGAAACGTTTTCTCGAGGAGCGCGGCTACGTCTTTGTGCAACAATTCGACGTCGACTACATTTTTGTACACAACACTGTTCTCAAAAAATTGCTTAGCTTTGCGTTCAAACAGCATTTTTAGAAAATTAAGTAATAATTTTTGCGTTCAAATAGCATCTTTCGAAAAATAGTATTAGTCTTGCGTTCAAATAGCCAGCCGTAGTTTTTGATTAGCCAATTAGCGATTGTGCGTCCTTGACAATTCGAGTCTACGCGCGTAAGTCAAAATTTCAAAACATGAATTGCACTAAAGCACACTCCAATTCCTATTGAAACGTACAGGTCCCGTAGACGGGCATTTAATTTTTTTTTTAAATAAATTACAAATTTTATTTTAAATTAAAAAAAAGAATATTGCTAATGTAAGTATCGAAATTTTGAAATAAGTTTTCCTGTTGAAAGCATTACAAAATTGAACTTTTATACACAAAGACACGTTTAGCAGAAGTGTGACGAGTGACTTAATTTTCTGCCAAAAGGCCAAAAGGTCAATGACCGGTTAAAGAGTACCCTTCAACCGCAAAATCGCATCTACATCATTGCTCACCAAAAATTAATATTCAGAACAGACGATGCCCATCTCTAGCGCTGAAGTTTGAAATGCAGGTAACATTTTGTGCAACCGTCAACACAAACAAAGAGACAAGAAATTAGAGAAAACAGAAAAAAAAACATTCCTTTACACCCGAGCCGTGCACGTGTACTGCTCGCTAACTGCGAGATCTTCATTTATTTATTTAAAAATTAAGCTGAAACTAATTAAACTTAAAACTATAATTAACTTTAAAGAGGTGCTTCAAGTTAATTACTTAAAAAATGCCTTTGAAGTAACTTCAATTAAAAATGGGACTAAACAAGAGCCAGTATTTTCGAGTAACAGTTGTCTTTGCCCTAGTCTTCCTTTTAGCATACCATGTTTGGTGGCAATCTTGGGGGCACGGAGGTGACGACGAGGTCAATGACCTTCACCAATTGGAAGGCATTGACCCTTGCCCTGACCTGGGTCAATCGGAGGGCAATGACCCCAAGCTCATAGCTTGTCTCACGTGAATGACACTTTTCTAATTTCTACCCATTTTTTTTAAAAGTGCCTGACTTTAAAAAAAAAAACGTTTTTTTTTTTCAAAATAGACAACACTATCTCTCTCCGCCGTCCCAGCAGCCCTACAATCTGGCCCATCCAAACATCGCGAATCCGACTCAATTCGGACAAAATCTGATTGCTCTCAAGCTCCTCAACTTCAAGGTAAGCAGTAGAACTTCATTTTATTTTTTAAAAGTGCGTTTTTAAAAAGTGTAACTTTTTCAAAATTTATATTCAAACCCGTTCCAGCGCAATGGATTCTTCATAGAGTGCGGCGCACTCGACGGAGAACTCTACTCAAACACGTTGTACTTGGAGCGGTTCTTCGGGTGGACGGGGGTTCTAATCGAGGCTGAGGCAAAAAATTACGACATGATGTCACGCAAGGGCAGAAAGGCTTGGACTTCTCGAGCTTGCCTCTCACCGAAAACCACTTCCGAAAAGGTAAAGGTCAAAAGGTCAATGACCAGTTAACCTCACCGTATCATTGGGTTAACGTTCCCTTTTCCATTTAGTTGACGCTGGTTGGAATCGAGTATGGCGGCGCAGCCGGCGGACTGACGCTCATGAAGAAATCAGTTCCGCTTCAAGAATTCGATGGCTACGTCAATTCGAGGCGTGCGCCGGCGCAAGTCCAATGTTTTCCGCTCTACGCATACCTAGTTGCGCTCAATGTCACGGTGGTGGACTACTTTAGTCTGGACATTGAAGGGGCGGATTTTGAAATTTTGAAAACGATTCCCTATGACAAAGTCATTTTCAAGGTAAAACAGAAAATAGGTTTTTAAATCTCAAAAGCGAGTTTTTTTGAAAAATCTGATTTTGAAAGATTTTTTTTTTTGAAAATGTTTTCTCAAGGTTTTAGAAGTGGAAATTCGATGGGTGAATGAAGGGAGGGGGGCTGTGAGACGGTTTCTCGAGGACCGCGGCTATGTTTTCGTGCATGAAACGCACGACGTCGACTACATATTTGTGCACAATAGTCTACAATTGTCCTAAAGGTTATCATTGTTTAGAACTACGCTGTTCAAATAGAATTTAGAAAATTAGAACATTGGGTATTTTTAGATTAGCCAAATCTAAAGTCAAGGCAGAGGATACAGTGTGTTTCAAAAGTATTGGTAACAAAATATTAAAGATGTAAAAGTTGCTTGTTGTAAATTTTCGATAAGTGCTGTAATGTGATTGGTTGAACCTGGCATCCGACTCCGAGTCCATTTGGCTGAAACGTTAAGTCACGTGGTGACCCAGGACAAAAGACACCGCCTTGACTCGCTTCACACCAACCCACGCCTCAGTGCAAAATTACATTGAACTAGCCGAAGGAGCCCATTCCGGGGCGGAAAAGTCCTCGCCCCAACTTTTACAAAACTTGACTTTTTTCATTGACATTTTTTTAAATAATTTTTATTTTTTGGCCGAAGTTTCGAAATTTTGAAACAAGTTTTCCTATCGAAACACTGTCCAAAGTGAGTTTTGATTCACAAAGACACGTTCAGCATTACGAGTGACTTAATTCTATGCTTAATTTTAATGCTAATGCTTGGTTAATTTTTAATTTAATGCCAATAACCCTAGGTATTGTTATATTGTTTGAGTTGTACCTGTCAGTCACTTTTTTTTTTGAAAAAATACTGTAAAGTCGTTTACTAAGGATTGGTTTCGGGACATACCGAGAAGCATTAGGACTTAAATTTTTATTTTTTTTAATTTTAAATGCACTTAAATTTAACCGTATTTAACAAACTAAGTTCAAATTAATTTAGAATGCAATTCTTGCAGAAGGGAGTGTGTCTGCGGTTAATGGTTTTAGGCACAGTAACCTTCGTTTTAGCATACCAATACGTTTTCTGGCAATCTGGGAACGGAGGTCATGACCCCTGTGCTAACATTGACCAATTGGAGGGCAATGACCCCAAGCTCGTGACCTGCCTCAAGTGAATGACCTTTTTCTAAAAACATGTTCTAAAATAAAAGTCCAGTTTTCTAAAACACGGTTTTTCAAAATAGATCTCAATTCCTCTCTCCACCGTCTGAACAGCCCTACAATCTGACCAATCCAAACCTTGCGAATCCCACCCAATATGGACAAAATAAAATTGCACACAAGCTGCTCAAGTATAAGGTGGACAATGCTTGTTTTTAAAAAATGCATTTAAAAAACGCTGGTTTAAAATCGTTTTGAAAAAAATCTAAAATAAAAAAAGTGTATTTTTTTTAAATCCATTTTCAAAAACGTTTTGTAGCGCAATAGATTCTTCATTGAGTGTGGCGCTGGACGGAGAGCTCTACTCAAACACGTTGTACTTGGAGCGGCAGTTCGGATGGACAGGGGTTCTAATCGAGGCGGAGGCAACAAATTACGAAAAACTATCACGCAAGGGCAGAAAGGCTTGGACTTCCCGAGCTTGCCTCTCACCGAAAACCACTGCCGAAAAGGTAAAGGTCAAAGGTCAATGACCGGTTAGCCATACCGTGCCCTAGGGTAAACGTAACCTGTTTCATTTAGTTGACATTGGTTGGAATCGAATACGGCGCCGCAGACGGCGGACTGACGCTCATGAAAAATTCAGTTCCGCTTCAAAAATTCGACGGCTACGTCAATTCGAGGCGTGCGCCGACGCAAGTCCAGTGTTTTCCGCTCTACACCTACTTACTCGCCCTCAATGTCCAGGAAATGGACTACTTTAGTCTGGACATCGAAGGGGCTGATTTTGAAATTTTGAAAACGATTCCATTTGACAAAGTCATTTTCAAGGTGGCGCACTTTTTTTTTACTTTTAAAAAAATTGTTTTTGAAAAAAAAAATGCGTTTTTCAGGTTTTGGAAGTAGAGGTGAGTTGGGTCAACGAAGGCAGGGAGGCTGTGAAGCGTTTTCTCGAAGAGCGCGGCTACGTTTTTGTCCAACACATAAAAGACGACTACATTTTTGTACATAACACAGTACAACTGTCCTAAAAAAACTAGCGCTGAATTTGCATTTAGAAAATAGAACATAAGTTGTGTACATAACATTATGTTAGGCACGCAAAAGAGTGTATGGAAATACAGTGCGTTTTTTTTTGCAGATTGGCATTGAAATATTTAAAGACAATAATAAAAAAAAACTATTGCTCTAAACTGCATGGCATAATGCTAAGCGATTGCTTTCCTGATTTATTTGGCTGCTGGCGTTCGAATCCGAGTCCCTTCGATTAAATAAGG
>JAQFYP010000467.1:0-22885 GCA_034694865.1 Bilobella braunerae | reverse complement strand
TAATCAAATATGTACCTAAGAAACTCAGTCCATGTTGACTAGGGCATTGCCAATTGTCAAATAAATCAAATCATCAAAAAGATACAGCCAATTTAGTGAAGACTTACATCCCACATTTATTGAAACTTGATTTGTTAGGTTTGAAATTCTCCATTACGCTTACTCAAATACCAAAATTTTGGGCTCTCAACCCAGATATTTCGTTGACAATTCTGGGCTACGATATGGATTCCGAATTCAAAGGCGTGAAGGATCGCACACCGAGAATGAGAAAAAACTTGAGTGAAAAAATGAAAAGTTTTTACGATGCGCAAAATCGAACATGCGTATTTTACAACTTGAAAGAAACAAAAGTTGAAAAAAATATACACGTTGACCTTTTAATGCTCATGCATAAAAATAACAGCCACTTTGTGCTTATTCGGAAGCTTGGATCATATTTAGCTAAACCAAATCAGAAGCTGAAGCGATTTATTTGCAGAACTTGTCTCCAAGGCTTTAAGTTGGTAGAGTCTCTAACCGATCACCGAGTACTTTGCCGAAAATTAAAGTCACAACGCACCACATTTCCAAGTTTAAAAAATCTGAAATGAAGTTTTGGGATTGTAGTAAAACTCAACCAGCCCAATTTTGCTTTTATGCTGACTTTGAAGCATTTTTACCAGAATTTGACCAATTTTCAGAAACAGAAAATGAACTTAGACAGACCAAATAACACATTCTTGGTCTTTCATTGAAGACAACTAACAGAAAGATTCAAAATACTCACAAGCCTTGTGGATACTCTTGGGTTTGCATCGATTTTCGAGGAAACCTTAGAAAAAGTGAATACTACAGGATAAAAGATGAAGATGAAGACCTTGGATTTAAAATGGCTCAAAGCATTGCAAATGTTTGTAAACGACTGCAAATGAAACTTGAAGATTACGAAATTATCGCACCTTACGTTTTACGTCAGGTTGCTACACCTAAACTTGTCAAGGAAGCAGAAGCTACAGACCTACCCCACAAAAAGAATTACATCTTACACTACAGAGTGTTGCAGGAATACATTCATATTGAAGTCAAAGTAACAAAAATTCATGCTGCTGCGAAGTTTCGCAAAAGCCCATGGCTGAAAACCTTCATTGACTTTAACAGTGAAAAAAGAAAACAGGCGACGTCTGATTTTGAACGTGATTTTTGTAAGCTTCTTAACAATTCAACATTTGGAAACACAATCGAACAAGTCAGGAAGCGTAAAAATGTGAGAATTGTGACTGACGCAGAAGAAGCTATGATGTATATTCGGAAGCCATCGATTGTCGATATATAAATAATCATTAAGCACACATGCTTAGTTTTGATGAACAAACTTTCAGTGAAACTGAACAAGCCAATTTACACTGGGGTTGTAGTGTTAGATGAGGCGAAGCGTCAAATGTACAGTCACCATTTCCTACAGATTGTTCCAAAATATGGGGGGAAGTGCAAACTTTTGTACTCTGATACCGATTCATTCACCTAGAAACCGATGACGTTTACAACGACATGGCCAACAACACTAGTTATGACATGTCTAGCTACAAGTCTCAGGATCCAACGTTTGGAAAATTTTACGATCCAACAAACCAGAAGGTAATTGGAAAATTCAAGGACGAATATGCAGGACGTGTGATTACTCATGTCATTTGCCCAAAGCCAAAGATGTACTCCGTCAGATCGCTTACGTACGATCCAGTCTCTCAAAACTATCAGGAGTTTTTCTCAACAAAAATGAAGGGGATTTCAAAAGCAGCCGTCAAAACGCAGACAAATTTTCAACAGTTCAAGGACGTGCTTGATTCTTCACTCCAAACTCATGTTACGATGCGGGGGTTCCGTAGTATTGACCATCGAATTTTTACAGAAACAATTGAGAAGAAGGCGCTTAATGGGCTGGATACAAAACGTTTTGCAGTCGACAATATAAGCACATTAGCGGTTCGATGTTGTTCAAAGGATAATACTAGTATTAGCACATTATTTAAGTTATTCCTCCTATAAATTCACAGCGTAACTTCATTTTTTCAATAGTAGTTTTATGTTTTGCAACTGTGTAGTGTAATGCAATCAATCGTGTTTTTAGAAATCAAAAAATCAATATTCTCAACTTAAATGTTTACTTTCAAACAAATAATTTTTCAAGAAGTATATTAAAAGTTTTTGTAAAAAAAATCTGAAATTTGTTTTTATATTTAATTTACTAAGTTAAATTTCGACATGATTTTGTCAATAACTGATAGAAATCCTCAATGTCGCCGCGGAAACAAAAAAAGATACATATATTAGAATAGACTTGCTAATAAATAAAGTTTCTACTTCTGCATGATTTTTTCCACCGTTTCAAAAATCCTTTAATGTCACCTCGACACCAGGTTAGCAGGGGGCCTGCAACTAAAGTAGTTTTTTTGTACTTTATTCTTATTTCTTGCATAATGTATTTTTTTCATTTTTAACTTCCCAAGATAATTTTTGTAGCGACTTTGAATTACGATGGGTAAATTTAGAAATAACTGGTATCTATTGCAAGGTTCAAAAAATCTCAACCTAGCCGTAGCGCTCGAGCTCAAAAATGTTTCGTTTGTATTCCAAAACTTTAAAGTGCGAGGATTCTTGACTTCCTGATAATTAAATTTAGGAGCCTCCCCAGTATTATCGTCAATGGTTTTTAAATTTGTTTTTATGAATTCGATCACTTCTGGTATTTCCTTCATGAGCAAAGAAACTACCGTAGGTGAATATTGGCGCTTCACCTTTTGAATGAACATTTTGGAAGCTGTAAAGTAAAAATTTTTACTAAAATATTAAAAAAAAACTTTTTCTTTGCAACATGAATTCAATATACATATCAATATACATATTGTATATCATTACCTTGTGAATATCGATCAAAGCCAACTCTCATGCTGAACGTATTGCTATCCCCAAACTTTTCAATAAACTCTTCCTCATTGAAAAATCCAGTATCGTTCTGTGAACAATATTGAACCAGCGCTGCTTTTTGAATGTAAGTAACCATGGTTAGTAGTTTGCTCTCACAGTAAGTGGTGCTTGTTCACTCTCTGAAAAAAGACTAATAAGTCTGAGTTAATGTTTGTCCTTTTTATAACCTTTGACAACGTTTTCGTTAGTGAAGGTCAACTTCGCTAATGAATTTAATTACCTCCCGCTCACCTATCACTTATCCTTGCTTATCTCAATGTGCTGAAGGTGGGTTTTGCGCTCAAAGTAAAGGGTAAAACCCATAGCATCGGCAATTGTTTATAATGCAAGATTCAAATGTTGAAATTCAAAATAAGTTCTGGATAAGTACCCCATTATTGATTCATCGACTTGCTATTTTGATGCTAAAATTTGAAAATTCGTAAATTCTAGAGAATTTAAATTCATAATCAATCAAAATTTGTACAATTATTTTGACTGCGAGTGTGGTGGAGTGTCGGTGTCCTTAGAATGGTTGTGACAGCGTAGAATGTACACATCGCAGTGCTTCGAAACCTTTTTCCATGTTCGTGGAATAGCCCATGTGTTGTAACCATTTTTGCGTTTTCGAGGCCACATAGTACACATTTGTTCTCCTCACCTTCCATTTTTTCAAAATTTGGAATAGCCTAGAAATATTATTTATTGTTTTTTTTTAAATTTAGATTGGACAAGTAGTATTTCAAAGAGTAAAAATAAAAAAGAAACCTTGTATTGCTCTTGGATTGTTGTTTTGTTAAAAAAACACAACAGCTCTTTAGACGAAGGTGACCGCTCTGATGTCAAATGCTTACTAAATTGTAAATTATTCAGTCTAGGTTCCTTGTAAGCGTTGGTGACATTACTAAATGATTTTTTTGCTTAATCAGTTGCTCAATAATTTTAATGAACATTGAGTTGTCCAGCTATTGAGCAAGCGGGAGAGCGTGAAACGTTTAGTAAAACTATTAAGTCAGCTACAATTACTCCTTACCCTTGATAGGTTATCGATGGTGAGAAAACAACAAATGGTTAATACAAGAAGTGAACGTCAATTGAACTGAATTAATAATGAAGCTGGAATTATCAGTTGAATTTAATGAAAGTTATATAAAAGAATAATGTACAGTTAACCGCAGCTTACTCTAGGAAGTGACAATTCTAATTAGTTGTTAACCACAAGATTACCTCGTTTTCTATAGTGAGATAAAATTAATTTACAGTTAACCGCAACAAAATATAATTTATTTTTTACCGCAGAAGTTTACAACGTTAAAAATTAAACTACAAGTTACTAAAAAAATGTGTTTAATTGTAACATCATTACAAAGTAATATTATTTTTTGAAATAAATTGTCGATGTTTTTTTGAATTAATTATTTTGAGGTGACATTGATAGGGTGAGCAAAATTAGCCACAATTTGACATCATTAACTAAGATGTGAGAAACTTAGTAACCGCAAAGATTTGAATATTGGAGTTTTGCGGTCTGGTTGACTTCATTGGCTAGAACTTAAAAACTAATTAGCAAGTAGCCGCAAAATTTGAATATATGGGTTGGGGGCATGGGTTGTGGTGCTTGATAACGTTAAAAAATGTGCTTGAAAACGTAAAATACGATGTGTTTTAAAGAACGTAAAAACTAGTTGCTAGAAAATTATAAGAACCAGTTGTGCGAAAACATTTGAGATTTTATTTTTGATAAACTCTTTGTCCATAATTGTGTATTAAAAAGTTAAAGTATTATTTTGTTTAGTTTGTTTACCCATATATGTTTTAAATATTAATAATTTTGCCCATTTTTGGTGAGGTGGCCTGGTGGCGCAAGCAAAGTTAACCACAACTTGACCTCATTAACTAAGATGTGATAAATTTAACTTGTAGGTATTCGCAACTTGAACTCGTGTGAAAGTTGCCGTGATGACGTCACCGCTGACCTTAATAAATAATGTTATTAATTATTTGTGGATAAAGTAGTGAGTATGGACGGAGTTTAAGGTACAAATCCCCATGTTAAACCGATATAAGAAAAAAACCCTTTTTCCTGCCACCCTACATGAAAATTTTTTTGGTCCCTCAAAGCCGACCCCCGATAGCCGACCCTTCAAACCTCACCTAACTCATGGCCATCCCTATTCTAAACCCAACGTGACTAAAAATAATTAATTATCTTAAACGCACCTAACTGGGCCATATGACTTAGAATTAATTAATCCTCCCCTAGCCATATTGCCTATTCCCTATCCCACAAGCCATATGTCATTTTCATATGTATACCGTGACCATAATGATTAGTAAACAATCGATGACCTCTATGATTAGTGACCTCTGTAGCCAGTGACCTCCACTTAACTAAAAATAGTTAAATTAATGATCTTAATTTATTTCTAAACCCAACCAATATGACTGCTAATTTCTAAACCCAACATTACAGGCCATACAGTGTCTATGCTGAGCAGTAAACAATAACCCAAACAACTTGAATTCGAAAACTGGTTAACGTATTGTATATTACCAATATTGTAGTAAACAGTGGAAATATTGTGATTAACTAAATGTTCCTGAAATTCAGTTTTGGGGAATTGTTAATGGGAAATTGCATGGGATTTTCACAGTTTCCACTGGTCTCTTTAGTTTCCTTCTAAAAATGATATGAAATTTGTTGATGAGTTGGGAAGACAACTTTTCTAAAAAAAAACTTACTGAAACTATTTAGCTTAAGACCATGAATGACCCATATGCCTATACTTGACTTGCAGGTCAAGTTGGTCTTGATATGACATTCCTGCCGCTTTTCAAAACAATTGTGTCTGCCAGTAGAGTATGTACTCAATTGGTAAGTCTAGCTATATGACTCCAATAGGAGTATTGTGGAGTAATTGTAGTGCAGATGGAGCTCAAATTCTTTTTCTTTAAAAATTTGGAATTCTGTTTGAGCAGAAAACAAGAATGTCTAACGCCCGATACGCACTTACCGTACTGCGTGTCTTACCGATGCCTTACCGCATCGTTTTTTCACTTTTGCACGATCCTAACTTAATTTGCTTTGCTCATGCTTTACTACCAAGCTTTCCTCATGGCAACGACGGGGGACGGTAAACCGATCCTAACTTGCTGTGCCGCGTGCCTTGCTCATTCCCTTACCGTGCTCCCAAGCGAGTTGGCATTGATTCAACATTTGAGAGGGGAAGGACGGAGCACGCTTTGCTTATTTTCAACTTTTAAAGGAAATTGCACTGTTTAGTGAAAAATTATCAGTGAAATTAGAGCTTTTAGGCATAAAATGCCCCCTGGAAAATCATCTGAAGTGACAGCAGTAGTGAGGGAGTGGGGTGTTTGAAGCCAAGGATCGTGGGTTAAACCGATATGAGAAAAAAACCCTTTTTTTCCACCCACCCTACATGAAAATTTTTGGTCCCTCAAAAATTTGAGCGGACCCCCGAGAGCCGACCCCTCAAAACGCACCTAACTCAAGCCCATGGCTAAGCCTAACCCAACGTAACTAAAAATAATTAATTATCTTAAACGCACCAAACTGGACCATTTTAATTAACCCAGTACTGGACCATATGGGACATTCATATGGCCTATACCCTATCCCTCAAGCCATACATACATGTCATGCAGTGACTATACTCATCCGTAAACAATCGATGACCCATATGATTAGTGACCTCGATGATCAGTGACGTCTACTTCAGGTGACCACTAGTTACCATCTTGAATCCTGAATGTAAACCTCTCTGCAATGCACTATATGACTTTTTAATTAAACCTTCTCGTAATATGACTATATGGGACATCCATATCAGTACTCTCCATCTCATGCAAATGCTACGACTAATTAGTAAACAATCGATGACCTCTATGAGTAGTGACCACTGTAACCTTTACTTCCGGTCCTCACTGACTAACATTTAATTTCCAAAAAGCTATACCAAGGCTATCCCACATGTCACGTAGTGACTATGCTGAACAGTAAACAATTGAATACTTCTATGAACAGTGACCTCTATGATCAGTGACATTTACTTCCGGTGACCACTAGTCGCCATCTTGAATCCTGAATGTAAACCTTTCCGTAAAGGACTACATATGGCCTATGCCCTATTCTATATGCCATGCAGGGACTATACTGACCGGTCAATAATGGGAAATTCAAACATAGAGTGTCCTTTGGACAACTTTCGTCAAAACATAGAGTGTACCTTAAGAAACAAAACGTGTCCAAGACAACTTTTGACTTGTCGAAACTTGTCGATTGAGCTTTGAAAACTAAAGATTAATAATAAAATGTTTACAAAAATGTGCAGGTTGGTCGAACTTTACTTTATCTTTACAGAATTGTCTTGTGTCGAAGATGCTATTTTGGTCGAATCTTCTGATGAAGATCTACATCTTCACAGCTTAAGAAGTTAAATAAATAGTCGGTTACTTTCACTTTTCATGCCCTTTAAGCAGTAAAATTATCATGAATTCTATCTTAATAATAAATTTGGATGGCTCTTTAGGCTCCATATCTTCGTCATCTTGAGTGAATTGACGTATTTATTTTTGTCAGGGAAAGATCAGCTGTTCATGCAGTTTCATAAAAATTATCTTACTGAGACGGAAAGGAAATAGAACAGATGGGCTGGGGTAAGTTTTAGATGCTTTAGAAGTTGGTGTATAGAACTTCTTGTTTGAGTCTGCTCAAAGATATTATAGGGCTGGGTGCTGCAGTCCCCCTACCGGCCTCTCCCTTTGCTGTCATTAATTAAGCATATGATCGTCGATTAGCTGCTCAATGCTCGAGATGTTATTTGCTTCCGGTCGGAATTCCTAACAGCTGACTTAAAGTAAATTAAAATACATATTCGATACACTGCTAAGTCAAATGCGAGTTCAAATTGCCGATCGTCACTGCCAGGTTACTAGCTATTACTCCAGTAGCAGGGTCCATTACGGGTAAGACACATGAGTTAATTCATTGTCGTTTTGTTGATTTTCTCGATGAATTGGTTTCTTGATGAGTGATATCTGGGAGGTTGTATTCATAAGGTAATGGGTTAATTAGTTGTCGTTCTGTTGATTTTCTCGATGAATTGGTCAAATTAATGAGTGATATCTGGGAGGTTGTGTCCATAAGGTAATTGGTTAATTAGTTGTCGTTCTGTTGATTTTCTCGATGAATTGGTCAAATTGATGAGTGATATAAGGGAGGTTGTGTCCATAAGTAATGGGTTAATTAGTTATCGTCCTGTTGATTTTGTAGTTTTGCCATATGGTCCTGTACTGGGTTAATTAACAAGTCATATGGTCCTTAGGCTTGGGCGTCATTGGCCATATGGTCTATCGATTGTTTATCGTTTGTTTATTGTATAGTCCCTGCATGGCATATAGAATAGGGCATAGGCCGTGTAGTCCTTTACGGAAAGGTTTACATTCAGGATTCAAGATGGCGACTAGTGGTCACCGGAATTAAATGTCACTGATCATAGAGGTCACTGATCATATGGGTTATTGTTTACTGCTCAGCATAGACACTGTATGGCCTGTAATGTTGGGTTTAGAAATTGGCAGTCATATTGGTTGGGTGTAGAAATAAATTAGGATCATTAATTTAATTTTTTTTAGTTAAGTGGAGGTCACTGGCTACAGAGGTCACTAATCATAGAGGTCATCGATTGTTTACTAATCATTATACTTGTTTGGAACGATGCGCCACCTGACGATTGTGTCAGTATTCTTCCTAATTTAAGCCAAAGCAATAGGCAGCGGCAAAGACGAACATATTTTAGTCAGCTTGGGTACATAATCTATTTTAGCAATTTTTAGTCTTAAATGAATAAGTCCCATTGTTCAGGGCATTAAAGTTCAGATCTGAACTGATAAGGGCCCAAGCAGTGTCAGACATTTTTGTATACATATATTAACTGTGTAACTCTGAGAGTCAAGAGGAGAAGTCCAGGTTACATTCAATTAGCAATTCAAGTTATCAGTCAATTCTTCCTAAAACGTTAATTAAACACTTATATCAATTGGATCCAATTGCGAAGTCCATCATCAATTAATTGAAGCATTTGATCATCTGGTTTTTATCCACTACGCATCGTCACACATCGATTAATCACCTACGTTCACTTAAATACTCACGGTATTGAAATATGGAAATGAC
The DNA here is from genome assembly GCA_034694865.1 of Bilobella braunerae. NCBI lineage: Eukaryota > Metazoa > Arthropoda > Collembola > Poduromorpha > Neanuridae > Bilobella > Bilobella braunerae. The sequence continues at coordinate 13,746 of JAQFYP010000467.1, read as the reverse complement.
ATATGGCTTGTGGGATAGGGAATAGGCAATATGGCTAGGGGAGGATTAATTAATTCAAAGTCATATGGCCCAGTTAGGTGCGTTTAAGATAATTAATTATTTTTAGTCACGTTGGGTTTAGAATAGGGATGGCCATGAGTTAGGTGAGGTTTGAGGGGTCGGCTCTCGGGGGTCGGCTCTGAGGGACCAAAAAAAATTTCATGTAGGATGGGTGGAAAAATGGGGTTTTTTCTCATATCGGTTTAACATAGGAATTGGATTTTAAACTCCGTCCCTAGTCACTACTGATATTTTACCCATTTGTGGTTTTTAACCACAAGTTGATCTTGACAATTGGCGTAAGTAAAGTTAACCACAAGTTGACCTTGATAAATGGCGTAAGAAAGTTAACCACAAGATGACCTCGATAGATATGACCGTGATTCATTATTTAATGTTGGAAAAAAAATTAATAATATGTCCATGTTTACCCATTTGTGGTGAGGTGACCTTGATTCATTATCTAATGTGTATAAAATATATAATTTTAAAATACCTAATTTAAATAATTTAGAATAAAAACTAATTATTATATAGTTACGTTAAAAAATGATTACGGAAAGACAAAACTTAAAAAAAAACGAGTTGCATTGTAACATTATTACAAATTAATAATGTTTTGAATTAATATGCTCATATCCGTATTTTGCCCAAGTATAAGCTTAAAATTATTTTTTTTGTCCATTTGTGGTTGGGTGACATTGTAAAAGTAACCCCTGGATGAACTCAGGTTAATTAGTTGGTAACCGCTAGATGAACTTAAAAAACGATATGCTGAAAGACAAAACGTTAAAAACCATTGTCATTGTAACACCATTACAAATTAATATTTTTTGAATTAAATTACTCATATCCACATTTTGCCCATGTATGGTTTACAAAATTAATTATTTTTTGCCCATTTGTGGTTGCCGCTACATGAACTCATTTAAATTTTTGGTCACCTTGTGGTCACATGGTTGCCAATTATTTTGCCCATGTGTGGTTTAAATTCATTATTTTTGCCCATTTCTTGTTGGGTGACATGGTAAGTGGTGTAAGTAAAGGGAACCACAACATGACCTCATTACAAAATTAATTAGTTGGTAAGCGCTACATGAACTCATTTAAATCTTGCCGTCTTGTGATGACGTCACCGCTTGACCTTGATAATTGGCGTAAGTAAATTCAACCACAAGTTGACCTCATTAACTTGGATGCGATAAAAATTAATTAGTCGCTAACCGCAAGATCTAATTAAGGTTAGCGTAAAAGTTTGCAGTTAGGAAAGAGTTGGACTCAGCCCAAGCCCCCACCGAGGTAGTAGAGATATCGCCCAAGCCCCCACCGAGACAGTAGAAATTTCGCCCAAGCCCACCTAAGGACTCTTCTAATGTGTAACGTGCAATTTGTTTAGGGAAGAATAGGGAAGTCCCAAAGGCTTTTTGAAATAAGAGATCTTAGACTAAGGCAAAATAAGGCAAAACTAATTAAGAGATTTTGGTTATTAATAAAATAACCTATTTTTTAACATTACTATTTTTAACTAAAACATTTCATTAGACCTAACTAAAATTTTTGGGACCGAATCAGTTCAGACTTCAGTGAGCACACAACTCACAAATGAGTAAAGCTAAACTCTGCAGTAATTTTCTTCTTGACATTTTTTTAAGCATTAACAAAAGGTAAACTAGGTAGGGGCTCGGAGGTGACTTTATTCGTCAGTGCCTCAAGGAAGAGTTCGGAAGTTCTACACTAGCTCGAGGTCACTAGGTTCCGCGGTTTGGATTGCATTCTGCACAATTCGTGTTGATTATGACTTACACCTAATGTCAATTAAACGATTTATTGATTGAAACCTTATGCCACCTTTACTTTCTTTCTAAAACAGAATCTGAACTTGATGAACAAAATATTATGTTGTCACGTAAACCATAAATACAGAAGCCCTTATAATAATCATAACCCAAGACAATCAATCAATCGTTTATTTGACATTTGGCGTAAGCCATAATCAACACGAGTCACAGGTTACACATGTGTTTACACAAAATGTGAAACAGTAGTGGTAAAGATCACTGAAAAAAAATTATCTTGGTTAGTTCGGAGAATAAGCTTTAATTAGATAGTACATGGAAGAGTTTAAAAGAATGATTTGTCAAGATTTAAAAAATTTAAAAATAAGTTAAAATTTAAGATATTAGAGGAATGGAAAATTATTGTTTAATAATTGTTTTTTAAAACAAAAGAAAAGTACTTTCTCCGTCGTTGTTTTGAAGGTTGATGTTTCTCCCGGGGGTCGGGCGTCTATTTTCAACTCGGTAGGTCCTCCGTCTTGGTGGAAATTGTGGTCTAGGATTTGGAGATACATCAGATTGATTATTCAATATTGCATTCTGTTGCTAGGGATTACGATTTTTACCGGTCTAGGTCGCGGCGTGGATGTGGTGTTATTATTCTTCCCAACTCTTGTTACAATCGTGTTGCACAAGGTGAGATCGGGAAAGTCAGTAAGGAAAAAGTCACCTCCGTAGCATATTTTGCTGAAAACTGAACTTGTTTTGGTAAGCAGGCAATTACTGTCGCTGTCGTCGTATTTTTCGTTTTCTGGTATTCCATAGAGTATTAGGCTATTTTGGTTTGCGGTTAGGTTTTAAAGCATCTGGTAGTTGTGAAATTTTGTCGAGGTGCGGAAGAGAGGGTCAAGTTGGTTTAGAATCTTAGAAAGGGAGTCTTGCAGACTTAATATGAGAATATGTTGTTGGTTGAGATCGGTTTTGATTTTGTCCATTTCTACCTTGTGTTTTCTTGAGATGTCTTGGATTTCGAGTTGTAGTGATTTTACAGTAGGCGCCATTTTTAGAATTTTCTGAGTTACGCGTTTTTTGGCTGTATCCTATTCCGGCTAGATCTTATTCGGGCGGTATCCTATTCTGGTAATATCCTATTCGGGAGGTATCTTATTCCGGCAATATCCTATTCGGGCCATATCCTATTTGGGCGGTATCCTATTCTGGCGGTAAGCGACACTGGCGGTAAGTTAAACTGGCGGTAAGCTACACTGGCGTTAAGCTACACTGGCGGTAAGCTACACTGGTGGTTATCTACACTGGCGGTAAGCTACACTGGGTGTACTTAAATTGACGATCTCCTATCCGTACGGTAAGCTACACTGGCGGTAAGCTACACTGGCGGTAAGCTACACTGGTGATAAGCTACACTGGTAGTTATCTACACTGGCGGTAAGCTACACTGGCTGTACTTAAATTGACGATCGCCTATCTGTACGGTAAGCTACACTGGCGGTGCGCTACACTGGCGGTAAGCTACACTGGGGGTAACCCGCTATTGTTTTAAGTCGTGAACCTATTATTGCAAGCTACGTCTTGCTAGTTCAAGATTCAAAACGTGACATTTACTTATTGTTCAAAACTTTGTTACTGGAGCCTTGTGTAAAGACGTCTTCTCTCTTTGGAGGCCAGGTTGGAAAATCATAACCCCAAACAATCAATATAAGTATGTCGGGTCCGGAAAACTTGAAAAATATACTATGAGGATTAATGGTAAAGTAAGCACTGTTTACTTATTAAAAGAGTAAATTATTGATTTGAATATTAAATTGTTATACTTTTTGTTTTTTAATTGTAACACTATTTACAATTAACTGATTAAAAACATTTAAGTTTAAAATACTATAATAAAATGAGGCATTTTTCTATTAGATTTGGAGCTTTTATTTTGCAATTACAGTTTTGACTTCACACACCAATTTTGATATTTGAAATCAGCTACTCCTCAACATTTAACAACAGCTTTGATATGATGAGGTTCTAAATTCCTCATTTGCTAGAAATGAGGTTGAAGAAACTTCACGGTGATGCGATTCCAATTTCATCTACATCTATGCATTTCCGTAATATTTACTACTTTTTATTTTTTACTTTGGCTTAGAAGAAATTAGTAAAAATGCAATGCCTTCGGTAATATTAGCAAGCATTTTCAGCTTTGCTTTACCTTCCATATAGTAAAATATGCCAACTTTGCATTTCATTGTGGGTAACGACTTCAACATTTTGGTTGTGTATTGGTAAGGTACGATGCTATGATCTCCCTGTGTTGCACTCAAGCTACTTAATAGAGCTTTTGAAATTTTGTACACTTTTGACATATATATAGCTCCTGGAAAAACCACGAATAACATAACATAAATTAGACACGGAAGACAAACATAGCCGATGACATCTAAAGATGATCGAAGTGCCACAATTGCAAACACTGAGATACAAAACAGTAAAAGGTTAATTGCTTTGCCTATTGGAATAAACAATGTGCCATACGAAATATTTAGAAGCTGATTCAAAAGCTGAACGCATCTATAGTTTCTGATCACTTTGTTGAATTCATAAATCTCGGTTGAAAAACCTCCAGAATGTGAACTAAAATAATTTAATAGAGAAATTAATGAATTGTTTTTTGTATTTTAAATCCAGCTTAATAATCATTTCAGCAATAAGGTTGCATCTACCCCAAAAAATTTGTAATGTTATAGGGCATCAAGTCAAATGCAATGAAATTACTTTATAGATTCCAGCACCATTTCTACGACTAAAAAACTTTACAGAAATGCATTTTGATTGAATTAGTTAGAGATTGGATCCGATGCATTTTGATCGAGTAATGCTTCAGTCATACGATTTGCGTTATATAACTTATTATCGGTAATTATTTTAATTTTGTACAATACCAATAAAAAACACTATACCGGCAACATATTAAACGCAGCCAGAAGAGCATTGTTTGCATTGCCATTGGAAATATAATCACACAAAGGATACCTGCAAACATTAACGATAGAGCAACCGCAGTATAGTAGATAACGCATATTGTTGGATTTTGCCAGAAGGTATTCCAAGTTAACCAAATAATTAAACAAAAAACAGCTGGCCCTTGAACTGCGACACCGGCAAAAAGGATATAATATATCACATCTTCAGCTACCCCACCATCTGCATAGTTTCATAATTAACTTTTGATTTCATATAAAATTTTGAAAACATACCTAATATATATATATTGCTAAACATATTGCTATTAAGCAAATTGCTGCTCAAAGCTACAAATTCGGAGCAATATTGTTTCATTACGATAGTTGCCATAGATGCGCAAATGCAGATCAGCGTCGTTAGTCCGTTGAACAAAGCAAACTGCGTGTTTGAAAAATAAAATCGGTAGGATATAATTCCAAAATACAAAATATTTCCCAACAATACAACAAATGAAAATAGTGTAATATATTTATAAATGTAGCTAAATTTGGGTTTGAGTCCAGTTTTTGTCAAACAGAACGGAATAAATTTCAACTTTCCTGCAATGCAGAAGGCAAAGCTCAATAACCTGTACTGTGTTTGGCTTAGCATTTTAAGAGAAGTAATCATTGTCTAATCTAAACCTGAAGGATAGTGGTTTAAATCCCTTATAAACTATTTTGGCGTGGAGTTAGCCATACAACTGAAAGGCTCCAATAATTAAATATCACTTTAAATATTGATTTGTTAGAAACACGGACATTTTCATTTTCCCGTTAATTTATAACGGAATAAGATAAAATTCTTACTTTTGAAAATGTCAATTTTGTACGATTGGATTAGAAACATTAATTATGCATGAATTTTTATAAGCTTCTCAAAAAAAGTTGCCAAAATGTGTTCAATGAAATGTAAAAATGAAATGCAAAATCCAGATAGCAAAACATGAGCAGGTAAGTTTTCTGCAAAGTAACTGTAACACAGATGGTGTTTTGGAATAATTATACACCAAGATACTTGTATTCACAATGAATAAAAAATCCTTCAGAGCATTTGTTGGGTGCGCCAAACACGCGCCTCAGCACCGTCAAGATATCATTTCTTTTCAAGCATTGTCAAACTATACTCCCTTAATGCAAGTAACCTAAAGGGACGTGGATCGTCCCCATGGATATATATGTTGTAGATACAACACAATTAAGACTTTTTGTCCGATGGCAGCTGCCCAATTGCACGCATGCGCGAACTATGCAAAATTTAGCCTGGAGAAATTGTAGTTTCCTTATAAAGCTCTATTGAGTAAACAAAGAGAAGAGTGTGATCTCATGAGAGAGGTAAAAATCCAATGTTCCATTTCCTTTGACAAAAAGAAAATTTGGATTTTCCCAATTCTCTTTGATTGCTCATTGTTAGGCACGGCCTCAAACGGCTGAAACGAGGCGCTGTTTTGATTTTGTTTGATTATTTTATTATATAAATACCGTGCGTTTCACCAGAAACTGAACACCCCAAATTAAACAATAATAATAAAAAAGGGAAAATAAAAATTTACAACAAATCATGAAATACGGCTTCATGAAATAAGCTATTGGCCATGGTAACAAAATGAGGTGTTCAGTTTCTGGTGAAACGCACGGTATAATAATTCATTTGGATACGGAAATATTTCTAAAAAGTATTGAATAGTTAAGTATAAGTTTATGCAATCTTTTCTAGATTTTATTTTACTAATTCGTGTTGTATGTAGGAAGTGTTTGTGACAAAAAAAATTATTTGTGATACTTGGGTTTTTTAAACTTAAAATAAATCCAATCAGGAATACCTCTGTAAAAGTGAAGTTAGTGCTACAGATACCAGAGATAAGTGCTGCAGATAGTAGTTTCTTGCGCGAGACCACCAAATTATTTGCACTCAATAGCGATATACAAACTACCCAAACAGTTCCTTCCAAGGACAGCAGAATGTGGAGACTGAAACCTTCAAACTCTTATCCTAGGACGAGCTTGTTGGATCTCCTTCGACAAAACTACTGAACACATTTTTTTGTCTCCAACACTGTTTGGTGGTTGGCCACTCGTTTGGTAACTCATGTTTCAAATAATACTTGATCTAAACTTTCTGATGGTGTGGTCAATGGGGGTTGGGAGGAAAATTGAAAAGGTGCTTCTTGGCACGAATTATTGCAATTGTACACGCGCGCGTGTCAGTACAAACTATTGTATAAAATGCACAAAGCGCGGATGAAGATCAACCTGGACGTGGACATTTTGGAAATTCCATTCCGAGAACAATCATATCAAGGATTGAGAGGGTGCAATTAAATTTATATGTGCCTTAATTTCTTGATTTTATTTTAAAATTGTCTAAGAATTGTTTTTTTTTTCGAATTTTGGAAATTTTCAGAATCTTTATACGGATTTAACACAGGAAAACGGGAGATTCAAAGCGTGGTTATTGCGAATTTTTTTTTGTTGATTTAGAAACTAACTCTTCTTACAATCTCAGTTTTTCACGTGTTAAGGGTCAACAAACCCAGCCTTTTGGGCCCTTTTAAGCCCCGTCTTCCCTTTGTTTCATTTAGTCGAGGTCTAGGAAGTGTAGGTCACTGCTTAAACCTCACAGGATTCTGAAAATTTTCACGATCCCAAAGTTCGAGAAAAAAATGAAAATGTTAACCAGTTTAAAAAATACGTGATAATGGTGCGGATTGGGTTGTATACGCTCACATGGGTTTGTTGTACGAACGACTAACATCAACTAAACAATGAAGAAATGCTTAGCAAAAAGTTAATTTTCTTGTTGCTCAATAAAACGATTTTGTTCTTGTAACCTCCTACTCCACAAGTTCTAATATCCTGCACATAGTCTTCATAAAAAAATTTGTTGTTGATTTAAAGCAAAAAAAAAGTGATTTATTTTTAAATTTGGTCATTGGACAAGCCATCAATATACTTATATTTCAACCCTTCATGCTCAAAACAGATTGGTGTAGAGTATACTGAAGTTTCAAGACTATTTTAATCTTGTGTTCTCCTTTTCCAATATTTCTTTAAGTTGTTTGGAGTACATGTTGTAGTCTACATCTTCGTTTGGCGATTCAACATCATTGTACATTCCTAAAACTATCCTCCGGAACTCCGGGAGAAATTCTGGCACATTACCATCAAACATTTTTTCGATTATTTCACTGTAACGACTTCGCACATAAGGTAGCTTCCAAAAGTCCTTAAGATTTTTATAAATCTTTTTGTCTTTTTTAGGTGCATCAGCACCAATAGCATTGTATTCTTTATCAAATCCCTTGTATCCAAGGACAAGCTCAGGCATCATGCAAACAAGGGCTGTAAAATCAGTTTTCGAACTTGGTGCTAAAATTTTTACAATAACAGAAATACTTGAATTGTTCTTAAAACTTATCAAACTTGTTGTTGTGTCCTGTTTAACCTTTAAAATTATCCAAATTCACTAATTCTTTTGTGGTCATGTACGTTATGCTTCCTCGTCGTACCCGATGATCAAGAGGCGAATTCAGATAATTTGCAAATCCAAAGTCAACTAAACGAAGTTTCCCGCCATTGTCAACCATAAAGTTAGCCGGCTTTAAGTCTCTGTGTATTATATCGCATTGTTTCAGAACAATGATGATATTGACCTAAACGTGAAAATGATAATTAAAAGGTCGTTATCTGGCCTAATTTAAAGACTGAAAGAATATTTACAATTTGTAGCAAAAAGTTGACCAGTTGCAAAGGAGTCACATATTGCCAAGGTGCATTCTTTTGCTTTAAACCTGCAAATTCTTCTAAGTCTTGACTATAGTAAGCCATTACTATAACTGGATATGTCAAGGGTCCATTTTCTACAATGTTAGCTAGACCCTTCAAGACCACGTGAGGAAAGCCCTCACGAGGTATGTCTAGTTGTGATAAATAGAATCTTAGTTATTAAAAAAATTACTCTTTAGATTTCAATTTGAGTTTAATTTATGTTAAAATGCGTTTTACCAAATTCTGCCAACTTTTTGTATAAATGCTGATAACCTCCAAATTCATTGTCATGAAATATACTTTGCGCAGCCTTTTCTTTCTCATCAAAAGTGATTACATCATGGAGTGGCAAGTATGCAAATTTTATTGCAAATTCGGTACCGTAGTCGTCCAATGCTATAGTAAAAAGCTGTCAAATGAACATGCTCTTTTTTAAATTTACTCCCGAGTTACTAGTTATAAAAGAGTTTGTAGAAAACCAAAAACTAGCGTACTTCAATTCAAAAGAAATTCTGAAGCTGAGACTGGCTAAACTACTAATAAAAATTATTTTTCAACTTTTGACAACCATTTTCAGTTCAATATTGTGTTTTTTTTTATAAATCAATTACAAAATTGAAATTAAAAAACAAACACAGGATACATTATACGAATATAATATTCTTGTTATTTTCAAAACGGAATAGTATTTACTTCTTATTGCTTACCTTTCAGAACATTTCCATAGTTCCCCCTTCCACTGTTTCTAAACGCTGATTTTTCTGCTTTATACTCTAATTTGTCAGCTATTTTTTTCCCATCAATACTGATCGCTGACACGATCTTAATCGTCCACGACCAAGAAACAGCTGGGCATATTATAAGTAAAGCAAACCACACCGCCATGCTAATCTTCATGCTTGAAACCTTTGCAACTTGTAAATAAAACGAAAAAAAAATACCAAAATTGGCAACCTTGGAAGTTTTCTACTTGGTATAACCTAAAAATGAGTTGTTCATTTGTGCTTTATTAATTTACAAAATATTGTTTTTAAATTTGGCTAAATTTCCTAATTTTCCTAAATAAACATTTAGGAGTGAGTCTTAGCAAAAGAAAACATTTTGACTAATAACAGCATGGTAAACAAAGATCAGATAGAGTTCTTTTCCCGATTTAAAAAAAAAATTAATTTTTTTTAACTTAAACGAAAACATTTAACAATATTCCAATGTAATTTGAAACTTTAGTTCATATGAACCTTCAAACCTAAACCTACAATTATTTAGTAATCAAATTAAACCTGACCAAACATACAAGGTCAAACAAGGTATACCTAACCCAAAAAGTATTCTAACAATTGATAGAATAGCCTAAAATCTCAATCAAGGTAAAACTTAAAAGCAGCAAAACCTGAAAGCAACCTAAGCCTAATCTTAACGTTCACCCCAGCGCACTTGCGGAAGACAAATTTGGAATGTAATTAGGTGATTATAATATCACCTCAAGGCAAATGCTGGGAAGGAGAGCGAATAAATAATGCTGGGGAATTACGTAATTTGCTAATATGTTGCCGGCAAGCGGGTATCGGTATATTCCATAATATTTCACTATTTTGCTGGACTAAAGTCCGTGGAAAAGTACCTCACAAATCTTTCGTTCGATAACCGCAGCTTCGCCAATGAGGATCAGTCTTTAAAAAAACATTAAGGTTCAAATAAGGCCTATATGTCTCTATTCTATGTGCACCATAATCACCAATTACCGGCCTTAAGACGACCTCAAAGAGAATATTTTCATTGACGGATGTAAGACTCGAACCCCCAATTTCAAGTTGGTCAGTGATAAAAGACAACAATCTAGTACCGATGTAGTACCGATATATATCCAATACAGCTAGTTAACTGTAGAGCATTTGATTAGAAATCTACTGGAAAGAGGACTTGGTTAGCGTAGTGTTTAACACTTACTTTTCCTATTCTTTTGGAACTTGTCGGGCTTTTCGTCTACTGCTTTACTTGTTAAAACTGCGCAAAATAATTTTATAAGGCAACCCGGCACTATTCAAACCCATGGTTTTAACTATAAGAAATTTAGGCTTTACTTCTTACCTGCTGTGGAGACAAAATCGCATTCAATAAAAGTTGGAACGAACAATAATTTTACTAATTGTGATATTACTACACCTATTTTGCTCTATTTTATACAAACGGGTTTCAGCATTAAAGAAACTGTTTTATATTGGAATTGGGAGGTGAGGTAGAGCTTTGTGGTTGAAAAAAAAAAGATATGCCCCACCAAATGATATTGGCTACTTTTTCAAGAGGTCTTTTTTTAATTTCCATGTCCAGACACATTATCTGAAGAAAATGTTTCGATTTCCCGTTTCTTACGTCCATTAAGTTTAGAAAAAAAAATAATCTAGCCGTAGCAAACGCATACAGGCCAATCGGCACCATTGTTACACATGCTTCTCAGGGGTCATATTAGATTGGTTTATATTTATATTGGTCTGCCAATAGTCAATTTTGCCATTTTTAAAATTATTTTTGAAAATTAAAAAAAAAAGTTATGGGATTTAACACAAGAAAAGTATTTTAGTAAAAAGGGACAGTGCCTCAATCCTAACCTAATCGAGAATACTCCACGATTCACCATCTTTAAAACGTCTATTTTCCTGTGTTAAATTCTATAAGGTTTTTCAAAGTCTTCTAAATTTACAAACTTTAAAACAAATATTAGCAGTTAAATGTGTAAGTTCGAAACGGTTGATTGTAAGAGTGTACCTATGCATATTTTTTTTCTTTATTTTTTTTTTATTTTTTATGTTCGCATCCAATTCTGATTTTAGTTTTTCTAAATCTAGACGTTTGTCAACGTTTGGACCAAAATCGTTCGTTTACCTGTATGTCACCCCTTTGCATTTGCGAACATGATACATGTTCGTGATGGTCGTGTAGATGGTCGTGATCTATGCGGAAGTGTTTTTTTTATTCCACATAGCTTTACTTTAACCGAAACTTGACTTATTCTGGTGAAAATACAATAAGCATATGCATTTACAATTTGAACATTAGTGTAAAGGATTTACGCTGGACTTTACATTACTACTAACTAATAACCATTATTCACAATGTATAAGTTACTCTAAATTCAAAACCAGTATACAAATGGCCTTCCTGTACTTATTTTGCTACCCCTAGCCTAATTAACGGCGATTGATCTCAGCATAGATGGAATTTTGATTTGCACTAAACAAAGTGTTGTTAAAGTAAAGTTATATGATTTTAATTCTGTTTTTGGAAGGTTTTATTTGTATACAATTCAACTCAACACACTCAAAATATTGCCACTCAATCTTAAACTAAATGTTGATGGTGGTTATGTTGGTAAAGATATAGTTACAAGTTGTCCTTTACAATAAACCTTTAAGTATATTGTCCTTTCTGTTTATCAAATCATCTTTTTTTAGTTTAGGGATAGGAATTTAATAGCGGAATTAAACTTATTAACCAGCTATACAAGCCTAAAAAATTCCATCTCTTCTTGCCAACTAAATGTTCGCAGAGAAGCCTGAAAAACAAATTACACAAGTACCCCATGCATGAAGAAGAGAATCCTACGTGACTACAGCTTGGTAGGGAAGTTTACAAGGAAAATAGCGCTAGCGTAATACTGCATGCAATCACCTAGCCTCAAAAAATAGAGAAATTAAAAAAAAATATTGAACATAGCTAGTGATTTTGTAGAAAACTAACTAAGAAAGACAACTAAACGATACTAGGTAACAAACCCGACCTAAGACGGGAGTATCCTAGTGTCCCTCAAATGCCGCCCTGTAACTTTCTAAATCCCGCATCTTCAATAAACAAAAGCGCTTCAAATAAACTCACACCTAAATCTAAAAAAGGGAAACTTCGTTTTACATGATTGCTCAGTGACAATCCAACGATGTGTATTTTCAAGCGTTAATTCTGATTAAGTGTCACAACTAATTCAAACTCGTTTTCGAGCTACTTAAATGACATATTTAGCTTCAACGTACCTTATAACACCTATATACTACTCATTTTCCAATTTAATTTTTACTAATTATTAATCACAATTAACTAATTGGGAATCGTTTTGAGTTCTTTAAATATCATTCTAAGCTTCACTGTAAAGGCGTGATTTTTAATTGATTTTTTTTTAATTTAAGTTTTTATTTATAGTATCGTCAGAATAATCAGCAAATTAGGACACCCCTGACCACGGCCCATTCCCCGCAAATTGTATTCTAGTATAATAGTAATGGTTAGGTTCAGCGTCCCAGAAATTCCCAATACTATGAGAAACTCAATTTCCAAAAGTTGATTTTTACTAATTGTTAGTTACAATATACTAATTGGGGATAGTTTTTGAGTTCTTCAAATATCATAGTACGTTTTATTTAATTTTTTCAATGCAAATTGCTTTGGTAAGTATATTCAGTATAGTCAGACAATTAGGGACACACCTGACAACGGCCCAACACAGTCAACTGCCTTTTCTCATAATTGTAATTGTGGAGAGTTGCCTTGCAAGGAAGGAAGGCTGAGTTTTTTTTAGACAAAATGTGAACCAGGATTTTAAAGAACATTGTTACAAATTGTGTTTTACAATCAATATAAATAATATAAATATCGTTTTTTTTTGTCAAATCTCCCTCTTCTCGAGGCAAGGTATAGGGGTTTAAGAGTAGAATAATACTCGGCAACCAGATATACACATCTAAAAAAAATCCATCTCTTCTTGTCAACAAAATTTTCAGGGAGACGTCTGAAAAATTTATTACACAAACCAATGCCTGCAGAAGTGAATCGTACAAGACTACAACTTAATTCTGCAAAATTCACAAGCAAAATAAAATAGCGTTAGCTTAATACTGCGCACAATCTTCTAAGAAAAATTCTTAGAAACAAAACTCTTAAATAGTAAATAATTTCGTGAATAACAGTAGTGAGGGGGTGGGTTGTTCGGAAACAAAATCTCTGTGTTAAACCGATATGAGAAAAACCCCTTTTTTCCACCCACCCTACATGAAAATTTTTGGTCCCTCAAAAATTTTGGCCGACCCCCGAGAACCGACCCCTCAAAACGCACCTAACTCAAGCCTAAGACTTGCTAAGCCTAACCCAACATCTAAACCCAACTAAAAATA
>JAQFYP010000466.1:0-22890 GCA_034694865.1 Bilobella braunerae | reverse complement strand
ATTCTTCACTAAAACAAGTGTTTTGGCCAAATTTGGGATTTTTCTGAATTTAGCAGGTCTTGCCTAATCCTTGTGAGCGGAGCGCTACCGCCAGAGCGGCATCCAAGTGATCAAGTTCAACGACTGGGCGTTCTTAAAGAAAACGCCATTAAAAAAAACTTTATTAAACTCTGATTGTTTTGAAATTTTTAAAACGAGCGCTATATTTAATTCACGTTTTAGAACAAAGTTGAACAGGGAATCTGGAACGCTTTTGAATTTTTGGGTGTAATAAAGCATTTTTTAGCTTTATATTTTTAGCGCTAGTTGCGAGAAGGGTCTTATTTTAAACGTAGACAGACCTGTCAACGAACGTAAATTAAAAAAAAATTCAAACAGTGTAACGTCCATTCTCTTATGAAACCGTTCACCAATAACCTAACCTGTAAATGGGCATTATTATTTCAAGGTTTTACTTATTGTCAATGATGTTTTGTCTGAAAAAAAAAATAAAAGTATTTTTCTTTAATCTGGACTAAATCTGGACTTTTAATTCTAAAATCTGGACATGGATCGCTGCAGCGATTGGCTCAAAAAGCTTCTCGAGTTGGAGCGCTTCAGCTACTTGTCCTTTAGAAACAGCTATCAGCCCTTGAGGCCCCTATGATCTGCAAGTTTGGAATATTTAAAAATTAAAAAAAAAATGTTTTTTTTTAAATAGTGTTACAAGGATGCCGTATAATTTATGAGCCAATTCGTCAGTAGAATTTTTTAAAACTTGTAGCTGCTTCTGGAGTTTTGTGTTTTTGTCTAGGCCTGCTTAAATTTCTAAATTAAACAATGTTGCAGTTTCTCAATTTTTTTTATAATAATATAAACTTTGAAAATATTTTCTAAAAAAAATTAGAATGCTTTAAAAAAAAAACTGGGCTGAAAGTTCACTGATGTGGTTTTGCTCCAGTTTGGGAAGGAATTAAATGCTTTTTGATTTTTAAATACTCCATTTAAAGGTAATTGTGTTTAAGTTGAGTTGTATGAAGCAGACCATTGTTCGTGTCCAAATCAATCGTTAATTTTAGAAAATTGTTGTGGACGTTGTCGCTCAGTTCCTTTGTGAATTGATCAATTCAAGATGAGAGATGAGATGCGATAATGAATCGGACGATTGTACTCAAGCTGATCAACTTGTGATTGATTTAGTTTAATTAGAGATAAGTTAAATGGTTAAATTAAAAGAGTCTCTTATTTTAGATACGAATTGTATGAATGATACAAAGAGACTGAATTTGCTTAGGTCTCTAATTGCTTCCCAGCAGTTGAGATCTCAACTATGCATTTTACACTTAAAAATAGTCACTATGCTTACGATTTTAGAAATTATATACCCACTGTTTTAGTTTTAAAATAGATTAGCGGCCTTTGCTTTGGCGTAAAATTAGACTGACGCACTCGTCAGGTGTCGCAATGTTCGTAACAAAATTCTATCTTAAAATTTGAATCTTGTTCAAAATAAAAAAAAATGTAGATGTTTTACCCTTGTATAAATTTTTTTTCAAATTTACAAAAAGATATTTTTTAGAAAAACTCAAATTTTGAAGAAAGTCAATCATTCTTATACAAAGTGAAAATCTTGGTTCATTAGGTGGATATTGGAAGTAGGGTTGGTGGATAGTGGAAGTAGGGTTTCCGCCTTTAAAAATGCAGTATGTCAAGATGGAGCACTTAAGGGCCCCTGTAAGACTAAGATTTTAACACTATGCTCAAATAATGTCAAATCGGCCTGACATGAAATCGCTGCTGCGCTGCGCTGAGAGTGGCTATAATCTGATAGCAAGTGCTCTCCACTAAACATGGATCGCTGCAGCGATTGGATCAAAAAGAATTTTCCAGTTCGAGAGTCAGCGCTGCAGCTTACTTGCACTTCAGAAGCAGCTACCGCCCCTGGAGGCCCTTATGATCTGCAAATTTTAGTAAGAAATAAAAAAAATCTTGTTTTGAAACGTTTTTTTTAGTTAGTGCATGGATGCCATATAGTTCTTATTCAGATTCGTGAATGGTATTTTTAAAAATTCAAAGCTTCATGGTTAACAATCACCGTGAATTTTTTATGAAATGAGCTTTTTTTAGGTAGATTACTCAATTCGTTACAATTATTGGACGTCAAAGTCTAAATTGTTTAGAATAAAAAAAACTATAAAAAAAAAAGTTCACCGATCGATTCCCAGGTAGAAGTCCGCATAGCTCAAGGACTTTTTCCGACAAATCAGAGAAGAGTTTGAGGCCCTTTACACTCCGACCTGTGCCCGTGATGCAAAGTCCAAAATTCGAAGGTCACGTGATGACCTGTTATGTTAATCGACGCTGAAATGACCCATTGTGCCTCATGTTCCATGTAAACAAATCAGCGATTACTAAACTTTGGCCTGGAAAAGTGGTCAAGACGAATGTGACCTTTGCAAAGATGTGAGTTAAAAACGTTTTTTTATTATACTGAAAATTAAAACAGTTGCTTAAAATTTCTAACAATTGCTTAATTTTCAAACAATTTTCAAAAATTTCAAACAATTATCAATTTTGTTTGAACAGATGCGTCAACTTTTTTTTCAAACCAGTTTTTCAAACTTTTCTAGAAATTATGAATAGATTAGAAACCAAAATTAAAACTTGTGTTTCTTGTGTTATCTAAATTGTTTCCCCAATTTCTAGAGTTTTGGATTCTAAACTCTAATAAGAAAAAGACGTAAAAGCCTTCACAATTTTTTTTATTTTGATTTTCGAAAAAAAATCCTGATTCACAAAAAATATTATTGATATTCATTTCCTTAGAATGTTGTCAACTAATAGGTACTAATCTTGGATTTGAATTTCGTCGCCGAGCATTCGTCGCAACTTGAAGGATTTAACGCGCATCATTTCCGCCGGGGGAGTTTTCCCGTGCTCATCGAGTCCTCAAGCGTTGGAATAAAAATTTTTGACGCTGCAGCGATTAGCGGAACTTAATTCTGTTCTGTCGAAAGTGCTGGAAGCGCTGCATCGACTCTTGGAAGACGACCGAGAGTTGTTCATTTATTCCCAAACGAATGAGAACGCAGACCGTGTCGGCGCATCCACGGTTCATGCTCATCGCGGCGTAAAATCCACCGGGCCTATACGGCGATCGAAAAGTTCTTTCGCGCGCTTTTAAAAATCGCTTTCTGTTCGCACGCTTTTCGAAATCGCTTTCCTTTTGCACGCTTTTAGAAATCGCTTTTCTTTTGCACGCTTTTCGAAATCGTTTCATCGAACTCCATTGTGACGGAATCCTAACGGCCAAATTTGAAACGATCCTCCATCGTCGCTGCAACACTCCGCAGTCGTACTGCAAGAAGATTATTGAAGTTCTGCACGGACTTAAGGTCAAAAAAGCTTTTCACAATACAAATTACAACGAAAAGCGATTCTTACAACAAAAATGTCAAAATCAGCGATTGTCCTTGAAGTGGAGCGTTGACTAAAGGCTCAACTATTTCTAGTTTTTTTAATTCAGAAAGGTGGGGTTTTAGGTAGGAACATCTCATTTGCAAATTCTCAAATTAAAAAAAATTGTGTTTAAAAAAATTGAAAATTTTGAAAATGTTTTGTAAATTAAAATATTTAAATAAATGTCATGAAGAGAGGGTTTTTAGAAAAAAAAACAGAGCATGTTGCTTTGCTCTAATTTTAAAAGCAATTAAACGCCGTACGAATTTTTAGGATTGATTTTCAAGGTTGTTGTGGTAAATTTGACTTCGTGCCGAAATGCTCTAGATATTCGGTATTTAGAAATTGTAATTATTTTTTAAAATTCAAATCTTGTTTGAAAATTTGTTCCAAACATTTTTTGATTTAAAAAATTCACTTTAAAAAAATTGAATCCCACTACCACACTTCTGCTTTTGAGGATGGACTCGTATTAACTGTAATCTGTAAATACACAACATTTATGACCGGCTTCTTTAAATTTTTACTGACGTTTAACCATTGCTCATTTTTTTAATTTGGAATTTTAGAAAACTTAAAATTTAAGAATACAAAATAAAACAACATTTATGAAAACAGGGATTATTTGGATGATTATATTTAGAAAAATTTAGAGAAATTTGGTGTCTTCGTCCCAGCGATTCTTGAGTATAACTTGGCGAGTAGTGTTGCTGGACAGAGAATCGCTGAAATTATGATTTTGGCCTTTCTCAAACAAAAACAATTGACGAATCGCGGCACTATTACCAACAAAAGTGCACTGGAAGGGAATTTGACAATATCGCTGCAAGCGGCGGTGACGAACGGTACGTGTCGCGCATTTTTTGATGGACTCGGCAGTAGCTAAACGGCAACAGAAAAGTTTTTTTTTCAAAAATGAGGTATTTTTGCTTTTTAAAAAATTGTCCTGTAAAATTTTAAATACATGCTTCACGCCGCTTTGTAACTTTTTTTTTTAAATCGCTTCTGATTGTTGGATTTATTTCAAAACAGCTTCACGATGTCTCAAATGTAAATTCTAAAATATATGAAAGCATGTATACAATGCTATTATATTTGCTACATTTGAAATATATGTGCATGTAAACTCAAATGTAAATTCTACTTCTAATATACTACTTATAATTTAGTAATTGATGTTAGATATTTAAATATCTGACGGACAGACGGCTGACAAATACATTAAGTATCTCACGCTAAAACAAGTTTTTAAAAGATTTTTTAAATTACAAAAAGATGTTTTTCAAAGTTTGCTCAATTACCCATAATGAAATTAGTTAATTGTTTCAGTGCAGTTCCTTACATGCCGTTTACAAAAAATAAATTAAAATTGGTTACACATCTTTGAAAGTTTTCAATTGGGAGTTTTTGCTCAACGTACATGTTTTTAGTTACGATTTAAAAAATAAAACAAAACTTTTCAAAAAATTCATGGAATATTTCAAAATGTGTTTTAAAATGTTGACGAGACAGAAAATGGTTGAAATTTGCTCGGAGAGAAAACGGAGTACTTTTGCAGCGCTTTATAATTTTTCAGAATTTTTTAAATGAGCGAAAACGAATTTCAGATTTTTTTTTCAAAATGCAAAATTAAAAAATATATATTTAAACTTCACGCCGTCAGAAGAGATTTCCAAGCAATAGAGCAAAAAAAATTCTTGTTTTCAAAATTTTTGAACAAATTACAAGCGCTTTGCGTACCAGTTTGCCGGGCAATTTTAAACCTAAGTCGTCGATCGTGATCACATAAACGAAACTACAGTTTACCATCCGACTGCTTCGCAAACAGCGCTTATTTTGTTTTAAAATTTTGTTTAAAGGAAGTTGCAAAAAAAAGTTGGTTAAAAAGTTGCATTTAAAAAAAATCAGGATTTTATTAAATATAGTCTTCTTTAAAAAAGTTTTTCTAAAAAAATAGTAGTAAACACTACATTAGCCGCCCTTCCTCTCCGCACTCAAAAATGAAAGAACCACCCCGACAAATATACAGAGCGTTTCTTGTTAGCGTTTTTTGAAATCGCTTCATCAAACTCCATTTCCAACGGTCGAATTTGAGATAATCCTTCATCATCGCTGCAACATTCCGTAGTCGTACTGTAAGATGATTATTGGAGTTCTGCGCGAAGTCCAGGTCAAACGCACTTTTCAAAATAAAACTTGTGTGATTGTGATTTTTATAGAAAAAAAAGAGTGCAAATCAGCGATTGGACTTGAATGAAAATACTAACGGCTTAAATTTAATTATTTTAACGTATCAATTAATTGATGGTTGTGAGAAGACAAAGGTCAACTGTAATTGCCCTATATTTCTGCAAAAAAATCAAACAAAACGGTAAATTAAAATTACTAATTTTGAGTACATCATGCTTTGAAATTTTTAAATACGACGCTGAATTTTGAATATTTCATGAAATTTAGTAGTTGAGGCAAAAGGCGAGAACGCATTTTAAGCGATTTGAAGGAAATCCGACACATTGTCTGGACCTATCAAATGGGGTTTTCTGATTGGTAGTTCGCTCAAATTCAATGAGCCAATCCTATTGGTCAGTGAGACGGGAGGCAGGAAAGCGAGCATATATCGCTCAACTTCTTGACCCCATCGTTCAATCAGCGCCTATTCGATGTCAATACATGAATACATGTCATCATTTTTTTTTAAATGAGTTTAAAATTAAGTTTAATTTTTCAGTTTTTTTTCTATTCTGTCCTAAAAAACATGGTTTCGAAATTAGAAACTGTGTTTAATTTTTTAGATTGGTAGAATTGTATTTTGAAAACGCCATGTGGAACAATTTTAAATCCAATTTGGATAAATGGGAAATGAAAACAGTTACGTGAGGATCGTAATTGGATTTTTAAAAATTTTGAAACAGTTTTAAAGTCATGTTTTAGAACAGGGAATGTGGAAATGTTTTTTTTAATTTTGCATTCTGATTGGTAGTTCGCTTAAATTCAAAATGCCAATCCTATTGGTCGGTGAAACGGGCGGGAATACGAGCATCGTTCAACTTCTTGCCCCACTTGTGCAATCAGCGTCTCTTCGCTGTCAATACATGCACAGCGACGACAGCGATTTTCTTGGAGGCCGTCTACCCCTTCTAAGTCATTTGGAAAATGTAAAAGAAAAAGATTTCGAAATTTTGATTTTTTTTTCCATTTTTGAAATTTTGAAAACGAATTTAACATTCAATTAAACGAAATGTAGGATTCTTTTTTAATGGGTTGATGACCCATTCGTGGAGGCGATGGAGATGGGCGGAGCTTTCTAGTAAAATGAAATTTCATTGGCCGATGACTCGGTGCTGGAACCTGAGCGAACGCTGCTATTGGCTGAAAAGGGAGACGAAATGCCGAAGCTCGTGGTTGCGCATGACAAGTTCCGTTTTCCATTTTATCGGCGCAATGAACCCTGGTAGAGAATTTGGAATCAAAGAGGTGCTGTAAGTCGCTGAAAAATAAATCATAATCTTAAAAAAACACTATTTTTACAAATTCTAACACCATTTTTAAAAAATTCAAACAACTTAAGCTTATAATTTCAATTAATTCCAGTACTCTTCTTGAAGCCTGCTGTAGCCTCTCTTCTCCAACCTTTAAACACAATACTCATTCAACTATTTTCTCTTTGAAGTTGTCAACGATGTTCTATCGTTACACAATTTTTTTTCAAAATTTATCGAATTGTTGAAAAGAAGGATATGGCTAAGTAAACATTTAAAAAATTTCTAAACAAAAAAAAATTTGTAAATTTTTTTTTAAAGTCTTGAAACGATGAAATGCTGATTGATGGAGGAATCCGTATTTGTAAGTTCGTTGTCCTAACTTAATTAGATATTGTTCCTGTGTCATACGGTGCCGAAACGGTATTGTATTTTCTAAATTTAGAACAAAGTTTTAGCATTTTTTGTTTCGAATGTTGGTTTGAAGATTGGAAAAAGTAATAAATCCTATTATATTATTAATTTATTACTAATAATTACTTAATTAATTAATTACTTAATTAAATAACTTAAAACTGTTGTAGAGCAGCAACTAGGTAAATGCCGTTTACAAATAACAAAAACTTTATTCAGTCCTTCAGAAATCTGTTAGTTGGATGATGGGGATTGTTTTGCATTGCTGTTTTGAAAATTTGAAAAAAAAATTGTTTGAAAAACTTGGTTCCGAGAGAAAGCGGAGTGCTTTTGCAGCGCTTAACGAATTTAAAAACTTTTCATTTTCAAAATTGGTTCCAATTTTAGAAAGGATTCAAGAATTTTTCAAAATAAAATTTTCATAACCTAAGAAAAACGTTTGATTTTCGTTTTTACACGTTCGATTTTCAGGTGGAAGCCAGTTGAGCTCACGCACATTTTCCGACCAATCAGAAAATAGTTTGAGGCTCACTTTCACCTTTGACTGTTTTGAAATTCCCGTGTCACGTGATCACGTGTCATGTCAATGGACGCTGGAAGAGCCTAGTGGGGATCCATGTCCACAAATCAGCGTTTGTGGACACCACCAACCTTTTGACTGGGAATGTGGACAAGGCCGATGTCACCATTCTTTTCCAAGGTGTGATATTCAAAAACAAAAAATTTTACCAATTCCTGAAGAAAATTCCACAATGTTTCATTTTTTTTTAAACATTTTTTCTTTCAAATTTGAAAATAAATAGTTTGAAATCAATCTTAAGATAAGAAAGTTAATTTGCATTTCCCTTCATTGAAGTAACGTAGATTAAAGCCATCAAAAACTAAAACAGGAAAGTACTTAAAAAAATGATTTCAAAATTAAAAAAAAAATATTCAAAAAAATTTCTCCAAATTCTAAAAAAAGCCTCAGCAAAAAAAGAGTGGAATTCGAACCGGTAAAGAGAAAATTGAAGCATAAAATGATGTTGAGACCTCTACAGATGTTCATGTTAAAAAAGATGCTATTCGAAGCAGTAAAAGTGAAATTTGCAGCAGAAAATGATGCATATGCCTCTACAAATGATAAAGTAACAAAGAAGCGATTTTTTCAATTTGATTTGCTAAAACTATTCCAGATATTAAAAAGAATGTGATGACACAAGAAGTTAAAATGGATTATTTTTATAATTGAATTTTGCAATTTTTTTTTCACTGATGTCTTTTTTAATTATTTTGTTGTTTGTTTTAAGTTGTCAGATGCATTTCTGGAAAAGTAGAATTGATAGCGGTTCTGAATCAATCGCAAAATATCCAACTGAAGAACCCTGAAAAGTTTATTATGCTAATTAGTTTATTAATTATGATCATATTTAATTATTTAAAATGCAATGGGTGTCCAGACTTACTTACTAAATTTTTAAGTTAACGCCGTTCGATAGTTAACTAGTCACACGCGTATGCGTTAATTTAAAAGTTTAGTTGTTTCGCGTCCACGATCTATCATAGCAAACTGCTTAGTTGCTCGATAGTTTTTAGACGAGTGTAAACTACCAAATGTTGAATTTTCTAGAAAAAAATATCTGTTCTAAATTAAAAAAATATATATTTGAACATTACATTTTAACGCTGAGCTTTCGTCGCTTGGTCATGGACCGTGAGCCTCGAGATGGACACCATTGAGCTTCTGGGTGGTTTCGAACAGATGAGAACACTTTTTTTAAAAGTTTTTTTTTAAGCTTTAAAACAAGCTTTGATTTGGTGGAGGAAAAAGCATTTGTGGCAGTCTTGAATTCAATTAAATCACCGTGTGATATTAGAATAATTTCCAAGTTCTATATTTGTGTTGTTGAATTCAAAGTTGAAAAAACGCATTTTGAAAGTTGGGGTTTTAAAGTTTTTAAAAATTTAAACCTTGTTTAAATATAAAAAAAACAGGTTTATAAGCAATGAAATTCCGAGTGGTGTAAGGTCGCTGTTCTACTTTTTAGTTATATGCAAATTTTTAGAATTTCCTAAATTTAGAACAAACTCCAGTATTTTATTTTTAAATTTGAATTTTGGATTGAAAATTGGAAACAATTTGTAAAAAATTTTTTGCAATGTAAGGACAGTTTTTTGGCATTATATTTTTAGGCTCTGTGAAACCAGCAATACTCCTTATTGTCCTTGGGCTGCTTTTTCTCTTTTGTTTTAAAAATTTTGAGCTCTGAAATTAGAAACAGTGTTGATTTGATTTTAATTTGGTAAAATTCAGTTTTGGAAGCTGCCGTTTGAAACAATTTTGAATTCGTTGTGGTCACTTGGGAAATTGAAGTAGGTGGGTGACAAAAATTGGTTTTAGAACTAAAGGGACGTTTTTTTTTATTCACGTTTTTTGACAAGATTGAACAGGGATGTTGGAATTTTTGTTTGAACAGTAAACTTATTTTTTTAAATGCATTTTATTCAATTTTTTCTACAAGCTGTGAAACATAGATATAGTAATAAAATACAAAGAATTTTTTTTATTGTTTCGTCAATTTCTAGATTTTTAAACTCTACGAAAGAGATGTAGTAAAAAAGGCGAAAATCGAACCAGTAAAGAGTAATTTGTCAGCATAAAATGATGTAGACAACTCTACAAATACTGAAGAAAATAGAGGAAAACCTTTTTTTAAATGAATTTTTTGAAAAAAAAAATTCCTGGTTAACTTTATTTATTTTTCGAATTTGAATTTTGCAATATTTTTCTTCAGTGGAAGATTCGTAATGTGTTTTTTTTTCTAAATTCTCAGACACATGTTTAGAAAAGTTGAACTGCAAGGGATTCTGAGTCAATTGCTGCCTTGTCCAGCGTCTACGTAATTGCTGTAGAATTGCTGTACGGAAACGGTAGAAAATTCCATCGGTGCGGACAGTTGGCACTTGAATTCGAATTTTCGTGCATAATATACACGAAACGTTAAAAAAATCAATAGTTTATGATTTATATTTACAAAATAATAATACAGTCATCTATTAAAGTGGAAATTGATTATTTCAATTAATAATTCGCTAAAACTTTCGCTATAAAAATTGTATTATATTTTTAAAGAATCCTGCCATAAATTAAATCAGAATACACAACGCCTTTTTAAAGCGTCTATTTATCGTAATAATTGCAGTAAAATTGCGTTATCCTGTATTTCTTTATGAAATTAAACAATTTTGAAGTGCATGAGGTTATATTGCTCATAGATTTTTTGACAAAATCAATGAAAAAGTATCAACAAAGACAGTATTCGAAACCATATATAAAGCAAAATACGTTTTAAATGAATTCAACACAAGTTCATTGCAAATTTTCCCTTTTTTTTCGCCGATTTGCCTTTATTTTTTAAGAAAATAAAATCCTTACCGTTTCCTCCCAAAAGGAAACGGGAACGAAACGGAAACGGATTTTTGTTTCGTTTCTAAAAAAATTTGGAAACGAAACGTGCCCATCCCTACAAATGATGAAATTCGACGCTGAATTTTAAACATTTCTTGAAGTTTTTTTTTACTTGAGGTCAAAAGCGAGTTCACGCTTTAATTGAGTCAACGCTCGTCAGCGATTTGAAGGAAATCCTACACGTTGTCTAGACCTTTCAAATGCAGCGTTCTGATTGGTAGTTCCGCTTAAATTGAAAGAACCAGTCCTATTGGTCGGTGAAACTGGGAATGGAAAAATGAGCGTATTGTTCAGTTCTTGACCCACTTCTGCAATCAGCGCCTCTTCGCTGTTAATGGTCACATGCACAGCGACGGCAGCGATTTTCTTGGAGGCCTTCCATCCATTCGAAATCATTTGGAAAATGTACAAGAAAAATGATTTCGAAATTTGGATTTTTTGTTTAAATTTTTGTAATTTTGAAAACGAATTTGAAATTCAATTTTGTTCAACGAAATGTAGGATTCGCGTCTTTTTGGATGGGTTTACGGCCATTGATGAAGGCGATAAATATGGGCGGACCTTTCTTGTAAAACGAAATTTCATTGGCCGATAACTGGGTGCTCGAACTTGAGCGGACGCTGTCATCGGCTGGAGACGAAACGCCGAAACTCGTGGTTGCGAGTTTTATACAATAGCCAAGTGTTCATGGAAACGAATAAAACAAAATGCGCACCAGGTTACACAATAACTCTGCTGATTGCCATTTTTCTAAAAAATGAAAATTACGCCGAAATTTACGCCGAGATTTTCAAACAACGGGTAACCCTTTTCTCTGCGACCCCACAATGACCTCCAAAGTGACCCCTTGACCTCAAAATGGTCCCGAAGACCCCAGAGCCCCTATTAACCCGGAAATGACCCTTTGACCTCAACAGTTAGGATTATGGATTATGGTTGTCTCAAAGCGTCAAATGCCTTCCGTACTTTGAAGCGGTTACGAAACCGTTTATGAGTGAAACGGAAATTGAAGTGTCACTGTTCTACGTTTTTGTGTCAAAAGCTCCAGCAATATGTCAATATGCCAAATATTTGAAAAAAGAGACCTTGATGGGTCTGATTTGAAATCGCTGTTAGATTTGACAGACTGACAGCAAATGCATTTCGCTGTGAGTCGCTGCAATGATTGGTTCAAAAAATTTCTAGTGGGAGACTCAGCGCTGCAGCGCTGCCCTGTAGAAGCAGTTACGGGCCCATGAGGCCCTTGCGATCGTCCTTGAAATGGGATGGATGTCATTTTTGATTGTCATTGCTTGTTTTTAAAATAGTTTTTAAAAATTTTCGAACGCAATTGTAAGCCAATTATTTTGAAAATTATGTTTCGAAAATTGTGAGTGATATTTTAGAAATTCTGTTTTATTTTAAAGTTATAACTAAACATTTTCAAAATTCTGGTTAGAAAATTTCGGTGATATTTCAGTTACTTGCCTTAAAAGTGCCTTAGGCAGGATGCAAATTTGGCTAAACTTTGTTTGAAAAAAATCTTGTTTTAAAAATTTTGAACAATTTTTTTTCAAAAGTTGGTACCAGTTTGCCGGACAATTCTTCACCATCGTATAAAAAAAAAGTTTAGTCTCTTAGCGCTTAATTCGCAAAATGTTTTTATTTTGTTTTTTTAATTGTGTTTAGGAAAAGTATTTGTTTTAAATCTCGATTAAAAACAGTTTAAAAAAGTTTAAAAAAAAATGCACAATTCAAAATGTACTAATTCCCGCCCTGTTCCAGTTGTCAATGCTTAAATTCGGTGTGATTTTAAAAGACTCTTTTCCAAGGTTGTTATGTTACGTTGAGTTACGCTACGAATCAGAAAATGCTTTTTCGTGTTGAAATGGGTTACATTCATTTCAAAATTAAATCTTAGAAACTGAGCTTATTTTAAAATTTGAATCTTTTCGAAATTCAATATTTTTGAAAAACAAATCTCGAAGCCGACGATGACAACGACGAAGACGACTAGGAAGCGCATTTTGTTTAGGTCGTTGCTCTACTTCTAAAATTTAGAAAACCACTCTTTTCTTCCAAGTCGCAATATATATTTTTTTAATTTGAAAACAAGGAAAAAAAATTAAAGTATTTTTTGTGCAATGCAAGGGCAGTTTTTTTTCTGAGATTGTATTCTTAGCCGCTGTTTAAACAACAATTTTCGAAACTATCGTTGAGCTGCGTTTTTGTTTAAGAATTTGTTCTAAAAAAAAAATGAGTTCGATTGTTTGAATTTTGAAATTAAAGTAGGTAAAGGTAAAACTTGATTTTTAAAGCGCCGTTCAACATAATTTTGATTCTTTTGGATAGAATGCGAATGCGTAAGTACAGTTTAGTTTGCAGTGGTCGTTGCGTTGTGACTTGTTAAAATTTTAAAAAGTGAAAAGTGATTTCTTTAAATTGAATTTGAATGATTTTTTTTTAAATTTCGTTTTTCAGTTTCAGAATGATTTTTAGATGGAATAAAAAGCAAAGTTTTAAAAAACGTGTTGATAAGCCAGTTGAATTTAATATTCATGAAATTGTTATAATTAAGGCTGTAAATTAAGTTTTCCATTCTTGTTTCACATTTTCTAGGGAAAAAAATGCCCAAAAGGATTTCGCATTTTTTTTACATGAGCAACATTTGTAGCGACATCCTTTTTAGAATTTAGAATGCAAAATAAAATTCTAGAAATTGTAGGCACAATTCAGAACAACCCATGAAACACGAAGTTTTGAGATATTTTTGTAACCTTATCAGTGTATATCGAAATATTTTAATTTGTAGAAAAATTTATTTGGAATTTTTTTTGGTCCATCTGCTCAAAAAAATAAAACAATTCCCTTATATTTTTTTCAATTGGTTAAAAATTGAAGAATTGTCTAAAATTGTGAGAAATTGTTTTAAATTTTGTTTGAATATACACGCGTTGACTTACACGCTTTGCAAGTCAGTCTTGTTCATTCTTTCAGTCGAAAGTTTGGTGATCGATGTTTGTGGACATGGATCATGACGACTAACTTAGGTCCTTCCAGCGTCGATTGACATGACACGTCATCACGTCGCCTTGGAATTTCGAGTTTGCAACTCGGTGAAACGTCGAGGTGAGAAGGGCCTCAAACTCTTCTCTGATTGGTCGGAAAATATCATTGAGCTCTACGGGCTTCTAACCTGGGAATTAAAGGGCGGAAAAACAAAAATCAACCAAAACGCTGAAATTAAAAAAGTGATTTTTTTACGGAATTTATAGCTGTTTTTTTTATATAAATAGCAAAGCGAGTTATTTTAATTTTCTAAACGATATTAGAACACTTATTTATAAAAAGTTTAGAATTCAACTCAAAACAATACCCAAAACGCCGCGTCCTAACTGAAAAAACAAGATTTACATAGAAATTGCACACGAAAATTATGAACGACATCATGCAATCAAACATGGCTTTTTAGATTTTAAAATTTTGAAAAATGAAATTTCAAGATTTTTAAGAATTTTGAAATTTCTGGTCCTTAATCGCCCAGTAAGTCTCCAGGGCCGCTTTGCCGCTAAGTTGACAACGATTAGCTTCTGTTGAAGTACCGACGCTAGGAATTGAACGCATGCCGTCTTCTGACGCCTGTTTCAACAATGCGAAGCACTGGCTCCTTACTCACCAGCCTACCGCACAGCGTCTCCAGCAGGCTGTAAGCTTTTTTCAACTAAAATATATCGTTTCTAAAATTCATGACGGAACTTTTTCCGCCATAAAATATATGGCGGAATTGTTTCAAAAATTAAAACAATTTAAGAAAAAAAAAATTAAACTTAAAATCAAAAACTGGCTTATCCTTGTAATACAAATTGTAAAAAACGCAAATCAATCAAGCATCACCATATTATTGCAAGAAAGATATCCGCTACATCTTTTTTTTTCAAACAAACCGTGTTTTTCTCTAAACAAATAATTCTAAAAGGCTCAAGTACCTAAAAATTGAGGTCAAAATCTTAAACGAATTGAGGAGACTGAACAAAAGGCATTTTCCGGTGCTTTTTTGCATTTTTAAAAATCCTGGAATAATTTTTAAAAACTGAAACTAGTTTAAAAAAAATTAAATTTTTGAAGCACTGCAAAAGTAATCCGCTAAGGCTCGGAGCAAATTGAACTGCGTTTCAATAATTTTAGCGAATTCCTGCCTGTGTAGCATTTTAAACTATTCAGAGCAATTTAAAAACAAACCATTTTTTTTTTAAATAAACATTAATCAAAATTATTTAAGCTTAAATGTCTAGTAATTAGCCTAGACTAAACCAAAAATTAGAAATGTTTTTTTTAAACAAACCTCAAACATACATAAAACAAATTGCCAACCTACCAATTCTCAACTGTATTACTGTTTACAATTCTTCGTATTGAATCTAAAATTGTTCCAAACGGCGGCAGTTTTTCACTTTTCAATTTTTCCAATTAAAAACACTTATTTCTAATTTCAAACAGAATTTTTTTAATACAAAATCTATAGGAAAATGGGCAAGAAAAACTATTATTGTTTGAGCAATAAAGCTTAAAAACATTTCCAAAGAAACTGTCCTTATATTGCAACAGAGAATGCTGTTTAAAAAAAGTTGCTTCGAAATTTCAAACAAACATCAAATTAAAATTGTAATACTGAACTTTGTTCTAGGAAATTCATAGGATCGGCACCATTAGGCATAACTAAAAAGTAGAGCCGCTAATATACATCCCTCGGCATTTAATTGGTTACCAACCTTTTTTTTTAATTTGAACATAATTGACTTTTTTTTTTAATTATTAAACTTTTTTTTTGAAAATTTTAATCTTATAAAGAACGCTAAAATTTTTGTTTTTACAAGCATTTAATCCAGCAATGGTCCATGATCTTGAGGTCACGGACCTGTCAACTGTGACAGCAACTTGACAAGGGACGTCTTTATGTCAACCTCTTTCTATTTTAATATTTAAAAATCTTTTCTAAAAAAAAATTAACCGTTCAAACAAGTCATCGAAAGTGGCTTAAAAAGGCTTTTGAAGCTCTTAAATTGCTGGATACTTTTGAAGACGCATTTCTAAGGTCGTTGTGCTAATTTTCAGTTTTGTGACAATCACATTGGTCTGAATCTGAATTGTTCATTTAGAACAAATATCCGTTTGTTTTATAAATTCCAGCAATCTGGGGGATATGTATCGTTTAAAAATATTGTTCAAATAAACCGTTGCAAACGCCCGTAACTTAAGTAGCGTATTGTACTGTTGCCAAAATACTTTAATGCAACACTAGCAAAACCACGAAAAATCCAAATTTTCGGATTGGGGTCAATTACAAGGTCATCCTAACATGGTTGAAGGGTTGGAGTCACCTGTGTCGCTGAAACCATCATAACTTTTCGATTCATGAGAAACCACCAAAAACCCGTCAAAACCATTTTTGGGTTTTCGGTTTTGGGGGTCATTTAGGGGCTTATTCAATAAGGGGAAGGGTCTGGAGTCGTTTTGGGCCTTGGAAACATCATAAATTTCTGTATCATGCTAAAGTAGCAAAAATCTGAAAATCCGATTTTTTGGATTTCGGGGTCATTTAGGGGGTCATTGATATAAGAATGAAGGGTCTGGGGTCACTTGGGTCCTTGAAATCATCATAACTTTTTGTTCCATGCAATACTACCAAAAATCCGATTAATCTGAGTTTTCGGATTTGGGGGTCATTTGGGGGGTCGTCAAAATGAGGGTGAAGGGTATGGCCCATATGGCCCATCTTCGAACTTGGCCTCACCCTTGACCCTTACTGCCTATAGCTGAAAACAGTTTTGAAAAAAGTTAACAAATTCGAGAGTTATCGCGCAACCAGAAGGACAGACAGATGGACGGACAGACGAACGGACAGAACATTCCCATAAAGTAGCTAGTACGCTACTTAATAAGAGAAAATTCCAAAAGCGTTTCAACTTGCTTGTTTACAATCTTCTAAAATATTACTTTAAAAAAAAACTGTGTTTTAAATTTTTAAAAAACCTGTTTAATTTCAATTCAACCCATTTCATTAACTGTTCCTATTTCCCATTTCCCCAAACTGAATCCAAAATTGTTCCACGTGGCGTTTTCAAAATCCAATTCTACCAATCTAAAAAAAATTGAACACGATTTCTAATTTCGAAACCATAATTTTTGTAGAGCAACTTCTTCAAAGTTGCTCTCAATTTTGTTTTTTGTTTTACATTTTCCAAATAATTTCAGGTCAAATGCCTCCCAGAAAATCGCTGCCTTCGCTGTGCATGTGACAAGCAACAGCGAAGGAACGCTGCTGATTGCACAAGTGCGGCTGAGTTGAACGGAACGATACGTTCGTCTTCCCAGCTAAAGTCAGCTAAACATGAAATAAAATTCCACACGTTTGACTAATTAACTGTTGCACGGCGTTTAAGTTAAATAATTAACTAATTACCTTGGGAAGTTAAATTTAGTTAAATGTTTTTGTTTTACTAATTCAATTTGGAAGCTCATTTATAATTAGTTATCTTATTAGTTATTAGTTAGTTAAATAATTAAAGCTGAAGTTAGCATTTACCTAGACGG
Source organism: Bilobella braunerae (assembly GCA_034694865.1). Lineage (NCBI taxonomy): Eukaryota > Metazoa > Arthropoda > Collembola > Poduromorpha > Neanuridae > Bilobella > Bilobella braunerae. The sequence goes on along the minus strand of JAQFYP010000466.1, from coordinate 5,541 downwards.
ACTGGGCGTGGCAGCGATTACCCCTTAATTGCTTTTAAATACTTTCGATTTGTGTCGAAATTCTTTCAAATCGCTGCCGAGCAGCGTTTGCAAAAGCTGTCGAGTCACAGACGAAGTTTTGTCATGTACTGGAAAACCAAAAATTTCACGTAAAATCAGCGTCTTACACTACTGCTATAACTCTCCAGTGTACTTACATGAAAATAAGTTTTTGGGATCTACGGTGCGCTTCAAGCGCTTCTGCAAAACCTCCGCCCAACAAAACAAGTCTCGCAGCTTCGCAAAACCGTGCTTTCCTTCCAGGGCTGAAGACAATATTCGGTTCATCTATAGATTTTTAAAATTATTCAAATTCAGCGTCGAATTCAAAATTTCGAAGTTCAATTGAGCAAATACGTGTATGCAAGTTGCACTGCTTGCATTATTGAAGATGATATGGTACTATAAATACCATATGGTATACAAAACTAAGATCAATTATTAATTACGTTTGACCTCTGAATCCTAATTTGATTTCAGCGTTATAATTACCTTACCTTCCAGTGCTGCAGACGCTTTTTGTCTCATGTAAGATTTCAAAGAATCGTTTAAATTCAACTTCGAAATAAAATTTTGAAGCGCAATTGAGGCGAATATGTATTTTCAAGTTGCTTTGTTCCAATAAAACAAGTTTTTTTTTATTGAAGATTTATATACAAAACCAAGGTTAACTATTTGTGACCTTTGAACTCTCTGAATCATCATTTTATTTCAGCGTTACAATAATTGAGCTTAAGTTAGTTGAAGCTCCTCTTCCTGTCATATCGCTGATTTTTTAGATCTTTTGTTGTTCTGAAATCGCTTTTGGTTAATGTTTTTATTATGAAAAGCGATTTCAACCTGCAGTTGGCGTAGAAATTCAATGATCTTATTGCAGTACGACTGCGGATTGTTGCAGCAATGATGGAGGATCGTTTTAATTTTGACTGTTGGGATTTCGCCGAAATGGAGTTCACTGAAGCGATTGGAAAAGAGCGCGATAGCACTGTTTTTAGCGCCATAGAGACCCGTTAGGTTCTGTGTCGTAGAGGACAAACCGTGGATCGCCACAGTCTGCCACTTTTCGGTAATGAACAGCTCCGGTTGTCATCCATGAGTCGATTGAGCGCCTCCAGCACCTCTGACGGAGCGAGATTCAGTTCGTCCAAAACGATCCACTCCACACGACGCGCATGGTCGTATCCAAAATACCTGTTCAAAATGCTTATTTAAAAAAAGTGCTTAGAAAAGCGTACCCTCTTGGAATTATCAAACCAGGTGTCAAACTGCTTACCTTCTAGCGCTGCAGACGCTTTTCGCCGTATCTATGAATCGAAATCCAGCGTTGAATTCAAAATTTCAAAATAACATATTTACAAGGTGGAACAAATTCGTCTATCACGATGTACAAAACCAAGGTTATACTATTTTGTTGACCTTTGACCTCTCATAATCGTCATTTAATTGAAACGTTGACAAAATTGAGCTCAAGTTACGAAATCCTCCGCTTGCCCCCAAATCGCTGATTTCTTCCAACTTTTGTTGGTCAAAAAATCGCTTCGGTATGATGTTTTCTTTTATTAAAAAAGCGCTTTTGACTTTTGTTGACCTTTGACCTCTCATAATCGTCATTTAATTGAAACGTTGACAAAATTGAGCTCAAGTTACGAAATCATCCGCTTGCCCCCAAATCGCTGATTTCTTCCAACTTTTGTTGGTCAAAAAATCGCTTCGGTATGATGTTTTCTTTTATTAAAAAAAAGCGCTTTTGACTTGTAGTCCGCGCAGAACTACAATGAACCTCTTGGAATGTTGCAGCGATGCTGGAGGATCGTTTCTAGTTCGACTGTTGGGTTTTCGTGGAAATGGGGATCGATGAAGCGATTTTGAAAAAGCAGCTTTCAACCGCCGTAGAGTCCCAATTGATTCTGCGACGCGTCGTGAAGGAAGAATTGATGCGCCGCCACGGTGTGTCTCGTTTCATAATAAACAATTGCAGGTTGTAACCCAGGAATCAATTCAGCGCTTCCAGCACCTCCGACAGAGACCAGATTAAGTTACGGTAATCGCTGCATCGTACTTCAGTAATTTTTGCAACGTTTGTTTCTCTCTGAACGAGCACTGGAAGGCGGCCGGCGGAAACGATGAGCGTCAAATACTTAAAATTGCGAGGAATGCCCTGCGTCAAAAAGTACTGTTCAAGAATTTTTAAAACTTAGAACAGAAATCTACATTTCTTTGAACTTAGAACAGCACATTTTCAAAAAATCCAACAGCAAAAGCAACGTTCTAATTTACTAACAAATTAGTAACAAAAAATATGCAGCTAAACATGAAATAAATTTCCACGCGTTTGATTAATTAACTGTTGCACGACATTTAAGTTAAATAATTAACTAATTACCTTTTGAGGCACATTTAGTTTAATTCTTTCGTTTTACTAATTAGATTTGGAAGCTCAGTTAGTTAAATAGTTAAATTTGAAATTAGATAATGACGTAGACGCTGGATAAGGTAGCGATTTACTCCGAATTGCTTGTAATTCAACTTTTCCAAACGTGTCTTAGAATTTAGAACAAAAAACATAAGTATAAAAACATTACGGATGTTACACCCGCAAAATTCAAATACAAAAATTACACCAGTTAGATATACATATGCAAAATATAAAAAATATGAAAATATCACGAACAATTTTCAAAAAAGAATTTTCAAAACAATTTGCGAAGTGCATATAAAGCTACTACTTAAAGCTTTCAAAAAATACGACTAATGAATTTAGTTAAAAATTGCATGGCGAATTTGTGTGCTTAAAAATTGTGCTTATTCATTATTGTTCAACAATTTCGAAAAACGATTTTTTTTAAAAACAAACTTGCGAAAATTAGCATTCATCCCATTTCAAGGCAGATCGTAAGGGCCTCAAAGGCCGGTAACTGTTTCTGCAGGGCCAGGAGCTGTGGCGCTGAGAAACTTCAAATCGCTGCAGCGATTCATGTCCACAATTTCACAACTATTTCAAGGCAGACCCTTCATGGCCCACTTTTTCACATGTTTTGACATATTGCCGACATTTTTGACGCAAAAGCGTCGAACTGTGACACTTCACCCATCAACGGTGTCGTGAGCGCTTCAAATCACTGAAGTACTGAAGAAAGGTGAGACAAGGTGGGTCTGCGTACTGGGCCGGCAACTGCTTCTCCATGGCAAGGAGCTGCGGCGCTGAGTCTCCCACTAGAAAGTTCGAATCGCTGCAGCGATCCATGTCCACAACAGCGATTTCAAATCAGATCCTTCAAGGCACTCACTTATTTTGGCATATTGACATACTAGCCGTAGTTTTTGCTTCGCGAAAACAACATACGGCTAGGCGGACTTAATGCACATAACATATATCGTTCCATGCAAAAGTACGGTTTGACCTTGAAATGTGATTTGGAGGTCAAGGGGTCATTTTGGGGGGCGTTTAGGGCCATAGAGACTTCTTGACGTTTTCCGCACGCGGCGATATCGCCTGATTGCGCATGCGTAGGTGGAAGGACCGTTTTTTTAAAGAACCCTTTTCAGGTAGAAAAAACACTATAAATCTTCCGCTTATAAATATTTTGTTAATATTTGTAAATTAAAATTCAGAACTGTTGTTCTGATGAATTGTCCTATGTAACTCTTAAACTAAAAATATACAAAGAGAATACAATTTTGAACCATATAAAACAAAATAAGAAAAATAGGAATTTACGAAATCTCTTTTTGACTTCGTTGAATTCATGTTTTTTATAGAAATTTTTAGACGTTCTTCATTAATGTTTCTTTCAACTAATATGGGTTCTTTTCCAATATTTTCAAAATCAGAATTTTCGATCGATTTTTTTTTAAATCACCTGTAAAAGACACAGTAACAAGAAACACAAGTATTGAGAGATTAACAGTATTATTCTTTTGTCTAAAAAAAAATTTTTTTTGTCCATCGGATTAAACAAATTGAAAAATTGAAAGAAATTTCTATAATTTTGTAAACTCGTCTCTGATTGGGTGGGATTGGGAAATGTGCTGGAGGTCTACGGGCTCTACCTGGATATTGAATGGCGAGGAACGCAAATCAATCAATAACAAAAACAATTCATGTAAGTACCGCGCGTCCCAGTAGCACCTGCACAGTCGATTAATCAACAATTTGTTTAAATTCAAAACCATGTTGGGAAATTAGCTGTGTTAGTTTGAAACGTGCAAAATTGCATTGGTTTATCCTATCTCAGTTCCATTTTATGTAATCAATTTCCCTACATGTTTATAAAAATTTTGCAATGTCGTTATGGGATTTGAATTTGACTGTGCAGGTGCTACTGGGAAGCGCGGTATTGTATCCGCTACTTTTTTTAAACAGTTTTTCGAAATTAAAAAATCTAGACAATTGGAACACCTACAATTTATTGACGTTCTGTCAAAACCAGAATCAGATATCAAAGGCGATCAAGATGACTAACTAAACAAAAAAAATTTACGGTGCCTCATTGCAAGGGAAGTAGATAACGGCGCAGAATCTATACATTGTTTTTTATTTAGATTTTGAAAATTTCAATTTTGAAGCATTTTGAAGTCATTTCTAAAATTCGAGTAATTTTCGAGTAAAAACTTTTAAAAATATTTAAGCGCTGCAAAAGTACTCCGCTTTCTCTCAGAAGAAATTGAGCCGTGTTCCAAAATGTTCAGCCATTTCCTGCCCTGTCTGTATAACATTTAAAAACATCCAAGCAATTTAAAAAACACATTAAAAAATGAACATTAATGAACATGGCTTAAACTTAAAGAATCTAGTTAGCCAGATTAACCAAAAAATTATGTTGTTTTTCGAAAAAAAAAAAGTTAAAAAAAAAAAATTACACCTATAACACTTCCTGAAAAAGTCTGGTTGATTTAAAAAGAAATTGTGAACGGCGTGTAAATAACTGTAATGTAATGATTAACTAATTCAATAATAATTTAATTAACACACTATTTAAAAAAACAGACGCATAAAAATTGTTCAAAAAATAATATCTTGTTCTTTAAACAAAGTTAGGTCCTGGGCATTTCCAGGCAGATTCGCAAGGGCCTCACAGTTTTTTAGTAACCACTTTTGGAAGCAAAAGTAGATTCAGCTGAGTCTCTCACTGGAATACTTTTTCGAGCCAATCGCTGCAGCGATTGTGAAAGCATGACTCCTCTCAGCTCTCCTTGACCTCTATGACCTCAGACTCTAACCAATAAAGGTGACCTGGAAACACAAATGACGCCCTGGGGCGGAAATATTTCCATTTCCATCTTTTTTAAACAATTTTTGAACAGCTTGTAGCTAATTTGCAATCTTCCGCTACGAAAATCACTTTTCCGGAAAATGCCGACCAATGCCGAATCAAAAATCTCCATTTTCAACCGATTTTTATGACTTTTAATGTTTTTAGGTTACTATGATGCTACCCTGCGGTCGAAGATCGGTGACCGCTGGCATAGACATCATCTTGATGACCTATGATAGGCATCGGA